>JAFVLL020040830.1:38404-141030 GCA_021397915.2 Tor tambroides
GGAAATGCGTGCAGGACCCCAGTGTTGTCCTTATCTCTACTGCCCCCGACGGGTAAACTGATGACCCCGGCGGCCTGCTTTTGCTTCAGGTACGAAACCAAGTTGCGCAGGGGCCTCTGCGTCGACGCTGCTGGGTCCGAAGAAGTCGTCTCCTCGGAGCTGCCCGGAACCGCCAGTAGAACCGCATACCCGCCTGGGCCTGCGACTTTGATGCGCCGAGACACTTCGTCGATCTTGGGCTGGTCGAGGCGAAGGCGTTGTGTGATGCGCAGCTGTGTGACTTTACCGCCCGTGCTGCCGTCGATGAGGAGACTGTTAGCGACGCTCAGGTCCCCCTCCAGGAGGTGCATGCTGGCTGGGAAGTTACTGTTTTTTAGGAGCAGCATGCCATTCCAGGCCATGCTCAGCTTGCCCCCTGCGTCCTGCTTTGAAGCCTGGCTGCTTTTAGAGCTGCTCTCAGATCGGTCCCTTTTGGAGGCACCTTTGGCCGAATCGCCCGCTTTGCGTTTTCTCTCCGCAGGACTCGCGACGACACTGGACTCTGAGAGGCTGCAGTTGCTTTTGATGCGCTTTTCACCAGGGCCTCGGTCCAGGCTGCTGCGGCTCTCTCGTGCAGGGGACACCCGGTCTGCTCTCGCTGGCCGCTCGGAGTCGCTGAATCGTCCATCTCGACTGCTCCCTCCTGGGCTGCCCTCGAGGGATGGCGGCCTGCGACGTCGGGCCGCCCACTCGCTGCTGCTGTCAGGTGAACACTCCAGATGTCTCCCGTCCTCCATGAGCCGTCGCTTGCGTGCAGCATCCCTGCCTGGGAGCTCCCGCTCCAGTGACCACGCCTCTCGCCGTCGCTCGCGCTCCAAGTGTTCGAGGGGCTCGAAGGCAGGAGTTCGTACACGTTCACGAATGGCAGGCGCAGGCCATTCAGCCCCAGCGTACAGTTCTCGTTCTCTGAAGTGCAGTGGTGGGGGAGTCCGTTCTCGGACCCTGATGGCCTCGGGGGTGGCGCGATGGACGAAAGACTCCGCCACGATTTCATAGTGTTGCAAAGGGAGGGGCTGCAAGAACTGCTGCTGGTAGCGGTGCTCTGTGTCAGCAAAGTCCACCCTCAGCCGCCTGTCGGGACCGCCAAGAGGAAATCCACGCATGTGTGTGCAGGCCGCCTGAGCGGCATCCAGGCTTTCATACTGAATATAAGCCCAGGTGTCTCCTTTTCTGTAGTCTATAGTCCTGATAGTGCCAAAGCGGTCAAATTCCCTGGCTAACGCAGTCAGAGGCACCCAAGGTCCAAGACCGCCCACCCATAGGCGTGTGGTGGGGGTGGCTTTGCCATAGCCAATTTTAATGGGGTTTCGACCCACAACTTTCCCCGACATGCTAATTTTTGCTCTATGTGACATGTCCAAGTTTTCAAATTTAAGAAAGCCATAGGTGCTGCTCTGGCCCCGGGAGGGTCTTTTAATGTCCACCTCTGTGATGGTCCCAAATCGTTCAAAAGCTCTCCTTAAATCATTTTCAGTCACAGTAATATCCAGATTGCCCAGAAATAGTGTGCGGTTGGCTCTCTGGTCGTCCTCTGGAGAGATAAAGTCTTCCTCGCGGAAAGGAGCGGCCCGCTCCGCGATGTACGCAGGCCGCGCCCTGGCTTCATAAAAAGCGAATTCTCTTTCTCTTTCAAGCTCTCTCGGTAGCGGCGGGGGTGGGGGAGGAGGAAGCCGACCCAGCGCTAACTGCTGCAACCGGTAGTCTCTGTAACCCAGACCGGTTGGAGAGAGCGGCCTCTGGGTATGCAAATGTCTATGGCCTGCTACTACAGAGAAATGGTCCTTATCTACAGGAGATCGACTTCTCCTCCTGTTCAAGTAGACCGCCTCAATTTTCAAAGGACGGTCGTAGAGCACCAGCCGGCCTCGCGCGTGCTTCGCCGCTCTGGCATCATCCGGTCTCCTAAAGTTGACGAATGCGATTCTCTCATCGTTGACTCGGCTGATTTTAACACTCACGTCGCCAAATTTTTTGAATTCGTGAAAGAGGCCGTCCTCGATTTCCTCGTCGCTTAGCTGGGAGCCGAGCTCGCTGATTTTTAAAGTTTTGTACTCACTTTCATTTGTGGGAAGCGGGGCGCGCGACTCTCCACGCGAGTTGGTGCGCGCGGCCGCCTCTAAGGACAGGCTCGAGGCGTGATTCTTGGCGCTCGAGCTCGCAACAGGGCTGGTGTAACCGTGGTTATTTCCAGTCCGACTGGAGACATGTCCGTCAAAATCCCGTCCGTCTCTTTTATCTCCGATCAGCCCCCGTCGTGCAGAACCCCCTTCGCTTTTAGACGAACTATTGCCGTTGTTGCTTCCACCGCCAGAAATCGAGATAACCCCCATTTTCTTACTGGTCGGATGGCTTCCTCCCCTGTCTCGTATATCATCCAAGGCCCTTGAACGCTTTTTCACCGGCGACCGCTCTTTCCCTTTCATGTTAGATGTCCTCTGGCTTTGCGCACCTAACAAAACACTTTTTAACAGTTATGCTACCGCAGTGTCGACGAATTTACACCAGAAACTGTATGATTTGTTCAGTGTCCCTGCGGCAAAACAACCGCATACGCCATCTTGTCAAGACTAAAACATGACCCGCCCGTCAACTTTGATTGGTTTGAATCTCTGAGAAACGACAACGCCATTGGTCGCTCTGTCTGTCAATCAAGACTTCCCGTACAGCGCCCAGTCTCGGTGTACACCATTTTAGCTTCAAACGCCAAATATTCACCATAGACACAAGAAAGGTGACATTTAACTAATCTTGTCTTAAATTGTGAGACATGCATTGAAAATATTACATCTGCTTCTGCACTCTATTCGATATTTTTTGTCAACATGATAAATCCACAAATCATGCAGGAAGAAAATATATAATTGTTTTAGTTAAAAAGTGTTGATGCTAAAGACTGGGAATTTCACCTTTCATTTAATTTAAATTAAGAATGTATAATCCTCTATAATCTTTATAAATTGTAAGTGGTCAAATAAAACTAAGAACAAATCTCGAAGTTCACTTTATGTCCAACAGATGGTGATGTTTGCCTGTTCCACTGAGGTGAAGGGAAGGGTCACGTTAATGTAAACGTGAAGAACAGCTTTTTTACCAGGTCGGTTCAGTATTGATTTAGCATTGTCAGCGAGGTTCACCCTTATAAAAATGAATGCATTTTAAATAATACAAATGATCAGAACAGTCGGAATATGTTTTTGTCTGCGAAAAGATAATAAAAAATTATGTAAAAGGACACAGTTAAATACTAAAAGGAATATATTTATATTTAAGACAACAAACAGACACTTTAATCCGGAAGTACATGCAAAAAGTGCTTAAGCTTCACAATTGTTACTTGTGTGGTCCACAAACAGCAAACAAAGTTTTCTGCTAGGAAAATAAGTGCTTTATATACAAATTATTCTGTCGAGTACAAATAAAGGTTAAAGACAGAAATGTAGAAGCTAGCACATGCCAATTTTATTTAATCAAGTATAGTTTATTTACTACCAAATGTCAAACTGCCTAATTTTTTATTGCTGCAGGCCTACAACAGGTCAATATTTTTTCACATATCTCAACCTAAAGTTTTAGAGATTTTATTGTTTATGTTCATCTTAGATTTTTAAATTTCTTGTACTTACAACAGGATATCTTGTGTGTCTGTCCTTTTACAGCCTACAACATTTAGCACACTCTCTTTGTACATTTTTCATCCTGTCTGTTTCACTGTAGTTCACATCTATTTAGTAACGCTTCTCTTGTATTCCTGAGCTGTATTTCTTTATCGCATCCTTTAATCTGGGATTTAATCAGTTTGCATGTGTAGCTGGAGCTTGCTCCACTTTCTTGAAAGATCAGGCTGGAATTCGAAGCTGTGGGTGTGGAGAGAGTTTCTGTCAGCCTCTCTCTCTATTGGAACCACATGTCAACTCTCTCCAAAACACGGCGCGGTCCGCTAAACTGGCACTTAATGTGATCCAGCGTTTCTGTCATCCTCGATGCACAAAGGAAAGAAGCAGCAGGAAATGCTTGCCCCAAAGCAACTGTCAATCTGTTCCCATTTTGAGAATTAGGAAAATGAGAGAAGCTTTGAAAATCCTGTCACTGCAGTTTTTTTCATCTCGAGCAATTTTGACTTATGTGTCATCTAAATTAAGTGAATCACCCTGAAAGAGTGCCTGGCAGGAGTGGCATGCAGTCATTAAACCCAGATGGAACTGAATAACCCACACCGGTCCCATGGCAGGGTCACAGAACTGCCCTCCTCAAGGCTGTTTGGCACTTGTATCAACAGAACACTTTAACTTCAGCTATTTCCCACAGGATTGGGATTCCAAAAACACATCAAACACGATCAACTGTATACTGACATTGAGCTGTCTCCGAAACAGAATTTAGAATGCTTGTTGTTCTTTAGAAGCCCTGTTTCTATGAGGGACATATTTGTCATTAAAAGTCAATGTCACAGGAATTGAATGTTCAAAAATACGTAGGTTTTCACCAGGCAAAATTTGAATTTAACTAGTTTGATTAGTTATTGAAGCTCAGGTGCATTTCAAACCATGCAAAAATGTTATTACTTTTCTTTTTCTTTTTTTTAATGCAATACATCGACCACATAACCAGCTTCAGAAACTTGGGGTCCACATTGCTTTTCACGTTATATTTTGATTTTTGTCGAAGACTCTTGAATTAAACAGTAGCATAACATTCATTTAAGTTGATTCATAATTCATTAGGCTTTGTGGTTCTGTCCAGCTGTCAGACCCTAGACCTAAGGTTGATGGGTATGACAGAGAAAAACCTTGGAATCCGTCATCAGTCTGAGAGTGAGGGGTTTGTGGTCACTTAGTTGGTTTTGTATTAGCAGGGCTGTCACGTGCTGCTGATGTATCGGGTGACATTTGACAACCTTTACAGCCAGCCTACAGCAAAACATACATTTAAAATTACACATTAGACGGCCATGCTCTCTCTCTCTCAAGTAAAAAAACATTTCACCTTACTTGTAAGCGTGTATTATACTAACCTTAAGAAAATCGGCACACAAAATATTTTTGTTGCATTAGAATTTTATGAGATGTTCATATGGATCCCAAAGTTGCCTGAGCCTGTACAATTATCTGTGTTATAGTAAAACCACATATTCCGGATATTATTTAAGATTAGAATTAGGGATGCACGAATATTTAAATTCTTGTAGAATACCAAAAATATTTTCAAGGATGATGGTATTAAAATTCTGTACAATTCTATCTAAATAAATGAAAAATAAAACAATACTAAAATTAATTATTTTAAATGCACAAAGTGTCTGGGCATTCTAAAAATTGCATTTAACAGGGTTATTAAGTTATTAGTGTTTTTAAAAAGTAACTTTAAGTGAGTGTTGGATAATGGCTGAGTTAATCTAAATGTAAAAATTTGAGAAATGAGCTTGTACAAGTTGATATTTAATACAGACCGAAACCATTAAATAAAAAATGCAAACTGTTATATCAGCCAATATGCTACCAAAATATCATGCATCCCTAATTAAAACAAGCAATCCTTAAGCAATCAGCAACACAAAATGCAATCTATATGCAGTGATATTTAATTCCTGCCATGGTTTACCAGAAGCACACATTTATTTGCTGTTTTTAGTGGTGGTGTATTTGAATGCACAAAGTCGGAAAATGTAAAATCATTTATTGACTGGGACTACATATATACATAATGGGGCTAAACCACTGCATACACTGAAACTATGAGATTAACATTAGCATACTTAAATAAACATGTTGCACATCCTCTTTGGTAATTAACATTACATCATTTTTACAATTTAAGTATCCCAGGAAGATTTTTATATTAAGGCCAGTTGTGTGCAAAGCCCATTATGGCTCATAGAATTTCAACAAACACACAAACAAATGAGATGCTTCCATAAGGAAACAGATTAAGACAAAAAAAAAAGAAAATCCGGGCATCAAATGCATCTCTGCAGTGAAAACATCTGGAAAAAAAGAGATGTGTACATTGAACGTTAAAAAAGTGTCTTTCAGTTGTGTGTTTCTGAGTAGCACTAACATGCCGGTATGTGCAGGCATGTTAACTGTTTGTTGGCTCAGTGATGTCATCACAATCACAGTTGCAGCTGCGCGGTCATGTCGGCCAGGATAACAGGCTCCCGGGGTCTTTGGTTTTCATGCGCAGGGCCACCAGGCCTGAGGGCTTATATTCAGACTCTGGTCCGGGCTCAAAGGAATGGGCCCCCAGGCTTCCTGGGAAGCCATGGAGTGAGTATATCCCGTTAATGCTAGGGTGGTGGGGCGGGTGATGATGATGATGATGATGATGATGATGAGGATGGCCTGGAGACGCAGACATACCCATGAGCCCGGGTAGGTTGCCGTGAGGATGGGGGTAAGGGGTCATACAGGACGATGCCATGTTTTCCGCTCCCAGAACACAACCACTGGCCGCTCCGTCAGCGCCTCCCGTTCCCGCACTGCTTGGCCATAGGTTATTTTGCATCTGCGTGGACAGAAAAAAAACACATTTTGAAATCATTTTTAGAATCTTTTTACATTTAATTAACATGTATACAAATTAAATATGTTTAATGCTAGCCTGTGCCATATGGCAAGATTAATGGCATTACACTAACATACAATATAAAACTAAATTCAGTCTGTGTTTCTGACAACAAATATAAATCATTATAATGTCCACTATGTTTCCAGCCAAACCAAAGCAGCTCCCCTGTGTGTGCTGAAATCGTAGACAAAAGCTACATTTTTGTTCTCAAGCTCTGTCTTATGCTCTCTTCATGTTCTGTGTTTGTGTATTTGCGTGTGTACCTGGTATGAGTCGGAGCGAGGGAGAAGGGAGATATCGTATGTAGCAGCAAAGTGGTTTCGCACCTCTTGCATCTTCCCGTAACGCTCTCTTTTCCTCCATTTGGCCCGTCTGTTCTGGAACCACACCTGAATATCCATATATTAAACTTAATTATTGAATGACAGAAAATATACGCCCTGTCAAAATGGAACAACTCTGCTTTTCAATGAATTCAATATATTTAATCGATGAGGAACATTAATATTACTGAAAGCATTTAAATCTGTGCAAAAAAATAAAAAATAAATAAATATATTATCAATTATACAAGTTTATTTTAAAGAAATGAATATTTCACTCAGCAAGGATGCATTCAACTGATCTCTAAGGACTTTTACAATGTTACAAAAAATGTATATTTCAAATAAAAGCTCTTTTGAACTTTATATTAAGTAGCACAAAAGTTTTTTAACAAGAAATATTTATTGAGCACTCAATATTATTACAGCCTATTAGAAGGATTTCGGAAACATCATGTGACACTGAAGACTGGACTAATGGCTGCTGAAAATTCAGCTTTGCCATCACAGGAATAAATGACATTTTAAAATATATTGAAATAGAAAGCAGTTATTTAAAATGTAATCATATTTCATAATATTATGGTCTTTACTTATTTTTCATCAAATAAATGCAGCCTTTGTGAGAATAGATAAAAACTAGATCCCAAATTTTTTGAATGACATAATTATTTTAATAATGCCAATTTCTATATTTAATCTTACATTGCTCTTATGACTAACAGCCTGTCCCAGGAGGTGGAGTCTAACACACCTGCACTCTTGCCTCCGTGAGCTCCGTCCTCAGTGCCAGCTGTTCCCGTGCATACACATCTGGGTAATGTGTCTTCTGAAAGACCTTCTCCAGCTCCTCCAGCTGAAAGGTGCTGAAAGTTGTCCGGTTTCTCCGCTTCTTGTTCTTGCCTGACAGGTCGATGGAGTCAGCGATGGAGTCTCCAGGCAACCCACTGGATGGCTCTTTCAGTTTTCCACAACACTCCGAGTCTAGAGCGGGATATCCAAGGGTCTTGGGTACGGTTTTATCTCCTGCTGACACCAAGACATAATGAAATTTAGTTTCTAATAAGCAAATATAAATACTGTGCCCAGGCTAATTAAACATCATTTTCTGTTTAAGTACAGTGCTTTTCTTGTCTTCTAAACTGCAGTTAAAGGCTTTTTTATGTACATCTTGAATATTTTTCCTCCTCACCTGATTTAGCTGGCAGGGCTTAACAACCTCAGACTAACCACAAACGCATGTCAAATAAATGAGTTTTAATTAGGAAAGAGAATTATAACATTTACAAGTTAAATTATTGCAGGTTTTCATATGAAGCAGCACAACTTAAATTCCTAAATATAACTTTGCTAAAAAAAACAACAACAATAAAACATATTTTTGATCTGTGATAAATTCATAGCAATCACATATAAGCTATTTTGTTCATCACCAGTAGATATGTAATGTACTTCCTGACTGTCTTGAAATAATGGTGTGCAACAGGCACATAAAACAAAAAATATTTTTCCTGTTTATATTAAATAGAAGACCATTAAACCAACATTGCAACATTTTCTCTTTCAAATATTCAGTCTATTTTTGAGTATTCCATGAACTTTAAAAAGGATAATAACACACTGTCAGCAGAGCTTACTGTTTTGATTAAGCTTGAAATTTGAGATTGAATGGCTTGAGTTAAAAATCAATTTTTGTAAGCTTAAACGCTTGCTTGAATAGTACAGTAAAATGCATGTCATTACAAAATCCACAGCTATTATATGACAGGTTAAAAGGTTGTAAGAAGTGAAGGAATTTTGACAACAAAAAAAGTTCTGTTATAATCACTATAATAATAAACATCATTCAAACAGGACGTGTTTGCTTTTCTCAGGAGAATATAAAGGATGGGAAGAGCTATTTTAAAAGGAATAAACCAGTCATAGTCCTTTACAAGAGGGTGTTTTTTTTTTCATGAGTACTTTTATCTAAAATAGAAACTTTTTATGTTTTTTCTGTGTTGCAATTTTTAATTGTAATCAAATAATCTTATCCCTATAATTTTCATGGAATAGAAAGCAAAACACACGTCTCAGTGTGTTAATATGAAGTTGGATTCTCTATTTCAAATCTTATTGAGATTTCTGCTTGAGCATATCATTGAATAAGAGTGATTCATTCTGTGTATAATGACAAAATGATGATATTGTTTCAAATCATGATCATCTGGGTCAATAAATTGACTAAAATATTTGCTTTCATTAATTCAAAGGCATACAAGAGTCAAAGCCTTGTTCTTGAGACAAAAAAAAACTATTATTATAGTTTTAATAGGCACATCTAGAACTGGCTGATAGTATTGTTTGACAATGATAGTGCTGTTTGTTTTCCTCACAAGAACTCCACTGTATTCCATCTGAAACAGAGTGAAATTATAATTTAGATGTTTCTGTAGATATTAAAAACATCTGACCTTGGGTCATAAAAATCCCCAGGCAGTTTGCTTTAAAGCTCAATGTCTGTCTTTGCTTAGTGATTAAGTGGCAGAAATGAATTATGGTTTTCCTAATTTAATTTTCACATTTACTAGAGCTCCATAACTTTAAAATGATAGCATTATTATATTTGATCTCTTCTAGTACAAGAACTATAAAAAAAAAAAAACTAAATGCTTTTAGGAACAGAATAGTTACTGTACTCTTATTTAGCCTGTCTTATCAAGAACACTAAAGAACAACACTTTACTATTTTCATTTTATTTTAATTAAATATCTCCCAAAATGTCTCAATTGGCCTTCGAAAGAGTGATAAATTAATAAAGATGGAGTTTTAAAAATGATTGTAAACATGACAAAAACTGTCTTTCAAAAAGAAATGTATAAGTGCAATGATGTATCGGAAACAAGTTCGACTCTGTAACCCCGGCACATATGGCAGATATGACCTTGCATTTCTTCCCCCTAATAGCACAGTAAGCTAAAAGACAAAACAGGCGTCTTATTATTAAAGTGTTGTCTTCAACACTAGTTCGATCCCACCAATCAAATCCAGGCTATATTTGTTTGACACACCCCCATAATCCCCATAATGTGAGGTCCCCAATTAAAAGGTTGCAGAACATACTGACTCAACACGTCTCGTGATCTTAAAATAAATAAGTTATTTTGGAAATGTAAACTTGCTTGTTGACTTGCTAAATATCAACATAATCGTTTATAAATGAAACGAATTTAGAATCCAAGATCAATGTTCGTGTTTAGAAAGTGTGACAGAATAAGGCATTTAAACGCAAACAAGAATGGCCATAACAGGCCTCAAAACCGCGCACGCAAATCCGTGGCGATATTTGAATGCTGTTGGTCTATCTGGCGATGTTGTTTCTGAGCATTAGGCCTACACATCGCAATATTTTATGATTAGGCTTGCAATAAATTGAGACTTGCGATTGAAATAAATTGTTCCAGCAGTATGAGGAAAGAAAACGTTAAATCACAAAAGTTCAAAAAGTTTTGAACCTCAAATAATTAATTAGGCTATTACGCTAGAACTTTATAAATGCGTTTTTAAATCATAATATGGGAAAGTGTGAGGACGAAATGCGCTATGGATACTGTGAGCAGGCCTTAACTTTACTAAAAGACGCAGCATGAACCATTCAGCTGTTATAAAATAATACTAATAACTTTCAAAACAGGCTGTTATTGAAAATAAGAACCCGTTCCTTAATTGACTTGCCTGGTTAAAAAAAAAAAAAAAGTTAAATAAAGTGTTCTTTTATTTTATTTTAACTATATGACTTATTTATAACTCATTATAATAACTTATTTAGAGTTAATTATGACAATTATGAGTTAATTTTTAAGACCAAAATGATATAAACATTCAGCTTATTAGCTAAGCTATTTGAGATCAATTATACCAAAAGTTTGTAATAGGAAAAAAGATAGGATTGAAGCCTAACAAAACCACTTTAAGTAGCTGAAGTAAGATATGTAATAAAAATAACGTTTTATTTTGTGGTTATTTAGAAAACATCTTTGAACAACGAATACACTTATTTCACTATAACATCGTGAACCTTATTTAATTTCTCCAAAGAATCATATAGTAAATAATATTTACATTTCCAGTTACCATATATCCGTTTTAAGAAATTATGCGTAAATGAAAAATATTAGTCTAATGATTTTTAGTCACATTCCTACGTAGTAGTTTTGGGCCTCTCAGGTGGAGTAGCAAAAATAGTGTAAACGGTTTTTGAGAATTATTATTATAATTATTATTAGGCTATTATTAGTAGTAGTAGTGGTAGTAGTATGCCATTATTAGGCTTGTTGTTATTACAACTTTTAGACTATATCGTTTACAGTCTAGACGTTTCCTCGCTGACATTCAACTACTGAACAAGTTTTCACTTACCATCAGAATTAGTCTCATAAAATGACGAGTTCTTCTCAGTAATCGAAGGTTTTTGGTCCTGGTTCATATTCTCCAAATACTTTGTATGCTTTCCAGGCGAGGCGCGAGGAGTTGTAGTGCTGACGCCGTGCGTAAAATCCGCGGTGCCGCCGTCAGTGTAGCGTCCCATAAAAAACTCATGCCGATGCGCTAGAGGAAGATGCGGAGACTTTTGGAGGTCGTCACACTGAAAGAACGCGCCGGAATTATGCTCCAAACCCGGTGAATTCTCTGGCGTGATCCTGTTTGAAGGCGAGGAGAAAGACAGACAACTCTCAGTCTCCATCACCCCGTCCCGTCCCGAGCACGAGAGCGCAAATAGTGAACCAGGATGCTATTAACAGGGGGACAAGTTAGTGTATAAGCGAGAGAGATGGCGATTTTTTTCCACCTCTTCATTTCAAGTGGGTGGGATTTAGAGGATCAGAAACAAAGACCCGTGAACTGGGAGAGGGAGAGAGGGAGACAGCGGTCTGATTCAATACGCCCAGAAATCAATCACGCTCGGCTCCTGTCAATTAACCATTTACCTCCTAAACATTTTCTCTTAATAAAATAAAATTGTTATGAGAGATAGGAGAATGGGATTAAATCGAGTAATTGTGACTGGCTGAGCACTTGTAGGCCTAACTTTAAATCACCAAAGTAGTCTACTGAATCCAGATTTGAGGGATCGACCTTTAAACGCATTGGCTAAAAATCCCCTGAATGAATCCGATTATGATATATCATGCTACATCGATGACAAAATTAAGTACTGAATTTAGACTACGAAGGCCTATGACTTTAAATCATATATGCAACAGCTGAAATGCTATTATGGTTTTTAGTTAGACGGATAAAATATGATTCAGATATTACCCTGGAGAAGCATCTTTTTTTGTTTTATTATCGAGAAGTATGCAATACGCATTGTAAAAAAATATGAGGAAAATAAATCATTGTAATTGGATTTACATAAGGAAACAACCGTGTGACACAATCACAAGGCCTAAAGCAACAGCAAAAATAGTAAACTGCCGCTGATTGAGATTTCAGAATTTTAAAAGAATTAAAAAGAATTATAGGCTGCTATTGATATTTATTCCTATATTCTATTTCTTTCTATATTCCTATGCTTATTAATATGTACTACAAACTAACATGTAATACAAACCAACGTCATTATTTTATACAACAAAGCAACATTAAAGTTATGATATTTTTATTTGTAGCTATTTTAAGTCAAAAGGAAGTTTTCGAATATATCTTAAGTAACCCTAAACCTGTCACAACTAATTAAAAATAGTTTAATAGCAAACATCACATTTATTTTATTTCAGAAAACGCTAACATATTTATAAACTATACTAAGAAATCAGCTGGTTTATGGTTACTGCATCATTAATAAAATTTATACAAACGCGGATCCAGTTGCAACATTACAGAAAATGTGCAATCTTTTTAAATAAAGTTCATTAATATGATGATCACCAACTCACCTGTTACTCCTTTCCACTTCTATTATGCCAAATGCCCAAAACTTTACGCTTATAATAGACAGAAAAAACAGGCATAAAACAACCCGCTATAATCTACAGGATAGTATCCCTGAGTTCTACCAACAAGTAATTTTAAGAAATCTGCTGTATCCATTACATTTTGTTCTGCTCGCTCTGTGGTTCTTAAAAATACATTTAAAGTCCAGAAGAAAGGTTAAAGCGCGTTTATCATAATTATGTTTTTTTTTAAATGACTTTTTTTGTTGGTAACTCAAACACTTGAGGAATAATATTGCAAACTGCAGACTGCCCACCGAATTGATCCAAAAATAAATAAATAAATAAATAAATAAAAACACCTTCCATAAAACTTTGTGGAGCTGCTTGAGTTTGGACATCCGGAGATCAACCAAAATACAAAACAGTTGATATTGACGTGGCAGCTCAAATCTCTGCAGTAGATCTCTAAACACAGAGCACTTAAACGACTCGCGCTGCTCTCCAAAATGTCTAACAGTTTTTTTGGATATCTGTAAGGCCGCATGGAGCCAACCTGACGGACAAGTGTGTAAACATCCAGTCCATTTGCTTCGGTCAGCCCACATAAGAACCGTTTCATTCGATGATGAATTCACCAAGCAAACAGACTTTGGGAATACGGAAGAGATCATATCACTTCCTCTGACAAGTTGTTTTGTTGCACTGCAAACTGCATAGGTTACTCTTCTGAAAACTAAAATCAAATATGCCTACTGACTCACTTCTATGACACTGACTTATTCTTCGTCAAAACTAAACATAAAACTCGTTCTGTTATTCTGTTGCAAACTTATGAAAAGTCTGTCTTTTTAAAGTCAGTTACATTTGGGTAGCCTATAAAAGGGGAAATAATTTGTACTGGGCAGAAAAAGTAAATTAGGTTTGTTGCAAATACAGAGGGGGAAAAAGCTGAATTTGCTCAAACCCTTCAGCAAATAGCCCACATTAAGCCGTGAAAATGTAAAGGAGAGAGGGAAATATTCGCCTTTTATTTCAGTGATCCTAAAGGCATATGAAGGACCCCGTTAATTACCAAGCAGAAGTTAATCAAAAGGACATGACCGGCTTGCTGCTCGTAGATGCAGACAGTGGCGTTTTTGTAAGCCAATTAATAAACAACATGACTTAGATTAGGATGTTGTGGGAGATCTGGAAACATGGGCGAAAATTGGAGAGAAGAACAGGACCACCGCACGCTGTCTGAAACTTAAGCGACGGCAGAAAGTGGAAGTAGCAGTTGAAGCAATGCATTCTCAAAACAATACAGCTCGTTTAATTCAGCGAAAGAATGTGTAAGTATTTAAAAACAATAGCTACTGCCTAGCCTATATATACTGCGGGGCAAGTTGTCACACGATATAAGTGAATTCAGTTAATTTTTTGCCATTGAGATGACTGGGTAAAAATGTCCCCTAGGCCTATAGCTATATCTTACCAACTGCAGAATTTGGAGTCAGAAGTCCAATTACATTTACATTTACATTTACATTTAGTTATTTAGCAGACGCTTTTATCCAAAGCGACTTACAAAAGAGGACAATAGAAGCAATCAAAATCAACAAAAGAGCAACAACATGCAAGCATATGACAAGTCTCGGTTAGCCTAACGCAGTACACATAGCAAGATGTGAAAGATTTTGTATCAGTGATTTTGTATGTTGGTTTCAAACTTAAAGTTAAAACACTGCATTAGAATGATTTTGTGGATTTTACCCGACGCGATCCTTGTAGTGTCGCGTCGCACCACAACAGAGGCTGTCTACATGGACACGACAATGCGACCACTGTAAATTCTTTTATTTTTCGCGTCAGAAGTAGCACAGGCTCGTGGAGTGCGTCAGAAATGGAAATGGGCATCAGTTTTCTGGTAAGGATTTTTTGTGTCGCATCGCGTCGCGCAGGCCGCATACAAGTGCAGTCATTATGACTGAATATAGACCTAATCGCCTCCAGATTAGACAGTTTCCAATAGTGTAATTTCTATTGGGTAAGTAAGTGAACGCAAAAACCTGACACTGGAGTAATTCAGACTGGGTCGGGACAAAAAAGTCATAGCCTGAATGTCAGTCAGGTTGGGTGTCATATTTTTATAAATAAATAAATATGGCATAATGTATAAAAATGTAACACCCAACCCATTGGGTGTGACAACATGCCCCACGATTGTAGAATGTTGTCAGTTTTTCTTCATTTAACTCTATGGTTTTTCCCTGGGCAATAACAGTGGAATTATTCAATAACTTTCTTGCAGCCCGGATTAAGGTTTGTGTCTACAAAATTTCATAGACTTTCAAAAATAAACCCACCCTGAGAAATAATTACTGGAGTAAAAAATGTGACAACTAGCCCCACTCTCCCCTACTCTCTGTGCTTCAGTATGTCTTTGTTAATGTGAATACTGTATATGCAGTGCACCCTGGACACTTTTCTTGTGTGTGATCCAGTAGCTCCAGCCAGGTTTTGTGATTCTGGCTCATGGTTAAATGGCTGAAATCCCAAAGAGAACATTTCACTCTAGCCTGAGGTGATGGCGTGTTCTTGAAATAAAAAACTTAGTAGAGAAAATGTACTCCAGAAGACACGTTTAGAGAAAATATCAACTTTAGGTTGGCTGGATGGCCTCAGGAACCAGGGTTCTTAACTTCGGTGTTGACAGAGTTGACATGCACACAACCACAGCCATATCATTTGCATCTGCAGGAAAGCAGACTAAGAGCTGATGCTCTCCTCTGCTGTTATCTGTACAATATGACAACTGGCAGTAGAGAAAGGAATATGCCCTCCTTTTTTGATCAAATGCAGCGGCCATTTTAAGCAAGGACGACAGAAAAATATGTTCAGAATATAATGTAGTTCAGAAAATCGTGTAATTCTTGCATGAATGATTGCAGCAGGTCTCCTCCTCATCAGTTTCAATTATAATCTACAAGTGAATATGATCTGAGTGAGAACTGGCTGAATTCTGAAATGAAAAATGTTAAGAAATTTCAAAGGGAAAAGCTATGAACATCATTTTGATTATTAGAATATGTTTTACATGAAAATACAATTTCAGTTTTTCTACTTCAAATTTTCAAGTTTATTTCAGTGTCTATGTGCCATTTCTTTCTAATTAGTAGAAAAATTTACTACACATTTTTGAGTAAAAAATTGTTTTAAAGTAAATTTGACACCAAATGTTTTTCAGTGTAAGGTTCACACTCAGTCCTTAAAGGACCCTGATAACCTGAACCCCTGTCACCAAAACTCTGCAGGTTATAGATTAGGAGGAAACATCGATTTCTGCCCAGCTGTATATCTCCATCGGCTCTTTGGATTTCTGGTAAGTCATCAAACGGCTGATCCTCGCTCCTCCGCTTGCTGTGGCTTTGTGGCCACTCTTGTTTCCTGAACCTGGGGCAGCTGAACCTGTCCCTGGCATGACCCCACGCAGGAAATCAGTCCAGTCTGTGGCCCACGGTCTCTCTGTTCGCCTTTCTCTCTCTCCCTTTTTCATCCAGTTCAGAGCAGAAAGAGCAGAGTTGGATGTGACCCTTCTGAGACCATCAGTTCACACAATGCTGGACCTGCTATCATCCTCCATCTCCCTGTCAGCTTTCTTTATCTGTTGTGAGAAAGGAACAAAATATCAGTTTTTCAGTGTTGCTCCACTTCATTAACCATGGGTGTGTGCCATTCAAAACTGAATTGAGAATGCCTTGTAAATTCCAATTTAAATTCTTGAATTGAAATTGAATTCAAACAGGACACAGAACTGCAATTCGAATTTGAAGGTGGGATGTGGAATTATCTATCTATCTATGTAATTTCTATCTAGGTAATAATTTCATCAAGAGCATCCAGCATTAGTAGTGTTTAAACAGGGAAACCACTGTGCTGTTAACAAGCTGATTCACACACTCTGATCATGAGTGGAGGTCTTTATCATTCCAGCCTACAGGTTTGCATTGGAATATGTGGAGGGGAAGGGGCAGTAATTCAATTACGTGCCCTGCATGCAGAGAGATGATCCCATATAAAGAGGAAGCATTTTCCTCTGAGGGCTCTTTCTCTCTCTTCCTCGGCCTCTGTCCAGCTGAAGCCGAAGCTCTGATTGACAGCTGCCGACCTCCGGGTCATAACACATGACAGAGGGAGTCTGGGAAGCGAGAGTTTGTGTCAGAAAAGCACAGAAGAAGGGCCAGCCTGTATATGTGTGTGGGGGACACTGGGTAAGAACAGACTGATTGTCCCCCCAGCGACCCCACACAATTCGCTGCCTCTCCAGACTGCATGAGAGATGTCTATATTACCAAAGAAAGGTGATATGAATGCAATGATGATGTTCAAAGTCAAATGTTAATAAAAGTTTATAGAGGTTTTTTAAAGACTTTTATATCACACTCTACCAGAATAAAATGCATGTCTATTAACAGAGTTGTGCAAAGAATTGAAGAATTGATTCTTGTTCGAGTTGGAATTTGAATTGAATTATTCATGATCCATAAGAAGTTGAACTAGAATATGAATTGGGATGAGAAGAAGAGAAAATTACTGAAATTCATCGAAGGTCAATGGTGTTTAACTGGTGGTTGAGTAGAAAGAGGAAATTACTGAATAGCAAAATCAAAGTAATGCAACACAGGCAATGCATTCTGGGAAATGAAGTGTTCTTCCACCCTTGTCCACAAAAGTTAATTTATTGAATAGGATAAAATAGTTTAAAAAACAAATTACTATAGTCTGTAAATGGCTTTTTAGTCTATCTAGCTATCTATCTACAGTATAAAATGTAAAAAAAAAAAAAAAAAACAGTTGTAGAAATTTCAGTTAATTTCATTTCTACTTCTTTAGATTCAAATTCAAAATGCAGTTCTGCATTCTGTTTGAAAACTCAAAAATGCATTATCAGTTAAATTCTGAATGGTGTACATCCACCCATCTATCCATAAGGCAAACTACACTCTAAAAAATGCTGGGTTAAATACAACCCAGTGCTGGGTAAATATTGGACAGAACACATGCTGGGTTGTTTTCAACCAACAATTGGGTTAAATGTTTAACCCAACCTTCTGGGCAGTAACCCAACCACTCGGTCTAAACAACCCAATTGCTGGGTTCGTCCATATTTTACCCAGCGCTGGGTTGTATTTAACCCAGCATTTTTTAGAGTGTATAAAAATGTCACTACAGCATGAAAGCTGAGCTTATTTAGGAGGCCTGAAGAGTAACATTCATCACGCAGTGCTCTTGTCGTTCCTGCATTTAAAGCTGAGTGACTGTAATCAGCGACATACTGTCAGATCCTCACTTTCTTCCACTCTGACTGCAGGAATCCATAAACAGGCTCCTCAGCGAAACCATCTGGGTATCAGTTGACCTGGCTGCCGTGGACGGACGCCACAGCTAAAAAATAAATAATCCCTAAATGTGTTTATACTGAAGGGGGGGAGCTGGTGGAGGAGAGTCTCTGTGACCTGTGGCTCTGATTCAATTAAAGGTGCTCACACAATGACCATGAAGAAGTATCTGAAGCTCAGATGCTCAGCCATGGGATTTTCATTAGCTGCAGCCTGGGGCAGGGACTCTCTCCTCAGATATGGATAAATCCAGAGAGTTGGCCAAGCATCCCACTTTACTTCTCTTCTGTCCCATGCTGGACCTCTGTTCTAAGAAGCCAAAACATTATACTTGAGCACCCTGTGCCTATAAATGTAATTGTTCTGGTATGCAATTATACTGCACTTTGCCCTAAATCTATAAAGTCCTGTAAAATATGTTATTCTAGATTTCTTTTAATATCTGTCTTCCTTTTTTTTAGTAATTCCAGTCATTCTTGGGAGAGTTTAAGGTAGCATGTCCATGGTTGACTCTTCTGGTATAGGGCTCAGCCCCCTTTTTTTTAGGCTGCTTTAACGTAATTTCTTCTTCTGCACATCACTAATTTCTGAGGTCGCGTCATTACTTTTTTCCGCTAAGAAAGTCGCTGTGGCCCTGCGAATATGAAGCACAATGACAAGAATTATTCTTTTGATCATGCCAAAAATAATACCATTAAATTTCTGCGAGCTAAAAACAAGAATAATATACAGTCTTGTCCATGTTGTGGCTGTGGCATCATTCATTCCTTCCTGAATTTTGTTTTCCTAAATAAAATAGACCCTTATTTTCGGCACAAGCATTGTGGCTGCTTCACGAGTCATGCGTACGCGGGATAGAAAGAGACTGTCACCGAAAAACGAATGAGTGCTTAAATCCCTTCAAAGCATGCAGTTAAATCCATGCCAATTTTCTGTCTGTTCCGTGGAAGTCACCAGCCAGTCATAGAAACGCGGCCAATAATAGATTTAAAGCTACTGTTCGTGAATTAACAATCAGCTTCACTGTCACATTTTAGCAGGGTAATAGCCAAATCCAGAATATTTTTGAAAGCATTTGGGAAATATGGAGGCCTATAACGCTTCTACATCTAACATCTAAAAGAAAGAGTGTGTGTGTGTGTGTGTGTGTCAGTTTCTCTCCCTAAGACACGAAACCAGCAGTTTGTGTGAGAAAAGGAAGCCAGAGCGCGCGCACACACGTCACACACCGGATGCGTGCGCGCACTCAGATCACTTGGACATGGTTGTGTACAAGAGGTAAAAAACGATATAAATACTGTTCGTTTTCTCACACAAACCGCTCGGTTTGTGTCTTAGGCCATCAATGTGTAGTTACGATGGGGAATTGTTTAATTTGATTTCTGTGCATGTTCTTTTTCCCTCTTATAGAGACAGTGACCTATACCTGCCATTATATGACTGACAGACTAGAACGGTTTGACCTAAAAATATCAAAATTGGATCTACTGAAGAAAAAAAGACACCTACATCTTGGATGCCCTTGGGGTAAGCTGATAGATATCAAATTTTAATTTCAAAGTGAACTATCCCTTTAAGGCGCCCCGGGGTAAAAGGCGCCTTTGATATTATTTTCATCTAAACCACTAGATGGCACAAAAACATGGTGTAGCACTTTCCAAAACATTCGCTTTTCAATATGCACGTGTATTTTTATCTGATCTTTGCAGGGCAAAGTTGATTCTGTGCTTACTTGATGTAATATTTTATGTTTTTTATGTTGTAGATTTAAGTAGCAAATGAGAATCGCTCAAATTAATGCATATATTTTGAGACAAAGGTCTTCTTAACGATTTTCAGTTTTGTTTAAGATAATTAAAGCAACAGTTTTTAAATAACGAAAGAATATGTAAAAGTATGGTATTTGGGGTAAAAAGCGCCCCTGCTGTTGGGGCTAAAGGCACACAGTAATTAACATGATAATTAATAGATGGCTGACTTTTCCATTTGTTGACATGACATGGTTAGATTCAGATGGTAAATATCATATATTATGTTGGGTGTCCATATTAGAGATAATCACCATGTTTAGAATGAAAACATCATATTTAAAAACATGATATTAATCATATCATATAATAAAATGTCATTTGCTGTTACTGGATCTCTTTCAATACTTTCAGAATCTTTACCTATTAAAATGATTTTGTTTCTGTATTTTAAAATATATTTTTTTATATTAACATATTTTAATGACAGTATATTTATTGAACAAAAAATAATTCTTTTATTTTTCAAAATAAGCAGAAAATAGTACAAACTTTGCTAAAGTGATTGTTTTGAACAAGTAGTATTAACTTAGACATTATTTAAAACAAAAAAAACAAAAACAAAAAAAAACACATTATTTTAGCTGAAGTATTTGTATCAATACCGTGTGCGGTGAGCCTTTTACCCCGTGTGTGGGGTAAAAGGCCCCTCTTGCCACCTCATACATTTATAAGATTTTTAAACAAAATAAACAACCTGAATGATTTCTTTTCACACAAAATCTGTTGCTCCATTAATGTTCAATACAACGTATATTTTTCTGCAATTATACATTTTAGGCGCAGTGAAGAGCACATTTTTTCTTAAGGTGGGCCTTTAGCCCCGTTGTATATAGGTTGCATTCTTTATGCAAATCGTTCATTATGACTTTAAATACAAAGAGATCTTAAATAGACCATATTCTTGGTTCTTTATAGTATACAGTTTTACACATTACTATTCGTGAAATATAAAATAAATTGGAAGTAGGCTCAAATAGTCCAAAAACGTTATACTCAAAAAGTACTAATACTCAAAAAGTTAAAAAAAAAAAAAAAAAAAAAAAAAAAAAAATTTAAAATAAAAAGCGAAATGAGACTGTTTTTCAAGGTTTCTTGAGTCACCCTTGGTTCCTTGCCGCCCCCATCAAATACAATAATGTCAGCCCTGAATATTAATGTTTTTTTATTATTATTATTTTGTGTATATTATTATTATTATTATTATTATTGTTGTTGTTGTTGTTGTTGTTGTTGTTGTTGTTGTTATTTCGTTAAAAACAAATAGCCTATCAGAACTGATTTGGTTGGAAAGTTGAAATATCATTTTACTTTATAGGGAGCAAACTAGTCATGTGAATGGAAATTATATTTTATATGTTTCAGCTCGTCTCGTAGTAAATCTTTTGGTGTAAACTAGACTTAAACAAACGCCCACCTTTCAGCAATATTGCTTCCAGCGCCCCCCGATGTTCTCTGAACGCCCCAACTGAGAAAGGCTGGACTACAGTCGATAATGAAGGGCTGATTGGTGGAGGGGGTGAACAGCTGTCTGTCTCAAAGCATCGCCCGCGGAGAATGAAGGCGAGTCCACTTCAAGCTAAACATGGTTGTTATGTTTTTAGATTGTTTTAAATCGTTCATTGAATGTATATTATTTTTATTTGGTCTTTATTTTCACGTTAGTTCATGTTAGTAGCCAATTTTTGTGTGGTTGCTTGGTTGGCTACAAATAATAAAACATCAATACATTCAGTACATCATTTAATTTATAAAGAAAACTTGTAATTTTTTAAAAAATAAATAAATAGCCTAATAGGGGAAGACGACCAAATAGCATATAGGCTATTTACTGATAAAGCAAAAAGAAAAAAGCATGAAGGTCGATCTATCCAGATCTTTTCACTTTAAAACAATATTTAACACTGCAAATATAACTGAATTAGACTTATGTGCGCACAACTCCCCCATTAACAAATAAACATAATAAAAATAAAAGTAAACATAATACACACATCACTATCCATAAAATGAAGTAGCCTCAAAGCTTTTCCGATTGACAACATCTTAAGTTGATAGTCAGATGACAGTAATTTCCGTTGGAGGTCGTCTTAGTAGCTAAATTTGAAACAAGTATTGGCTATCATAGCCTATCTCTCTCTCTCCTTTTTTTAACCTGTGTTTATTCTAACAACTCTTTTAAACTTAAATTTCAAATTTCGATTTAGGCGTAATTTAAAAAAAAAAAAAAACTAATTCTAAGGCTATGTAGCTTTTTATGTAGTAGTAGGCCTAATAAAGTAATTCCAAAAATCTGCTAAAATATATAGGGTACCTAATTAAAAAAAACAAAAAAACTATTGGTTTTAAAATGAAGAATTGTTTATAAACAATCAAATAAATTTTCTGTCGTTTTGCTTTAAAAAAAAAATGACACCTTTGTTAATTAGACTAGGCTATTTGTAAATAATTGTATATCCACATGTAGGCTAACTGTTTCTCTATATTTTTGGAAAAATAAATAAATGAATCCTACTGCCACTGAGTCACAATTTCTCTCATTCATATTTCTATGGCCTTTTCCTCCTTTTGTTCAGATCAAATGAAGACTGCCATTCAATAAATGCATTGGAATAAGATGTAGCCTATGTGTACTCCAGGGGGCGCCTTTACGATCTTACTGCTCATTGCAGGGTTTCTTCAAACGCAAAATAGCACTTACGGCGCATTTCGTTCAATTAAATGTATTTTATTGGTTACTTTCATTGTTGTAGCACAAAGAAAATACACCAGTACATTATAATTGAAAAAAGGCCTTGATTAAAGAAACATCACCTTTTGTCTGTCGTTTCATGGAATAGAACAGCATTTTTATGTAGGCCTACTTCGAGAAAAAATACCGACTTGCAACAGATCATACTTTCTTAAATATAGAAATAGTTGCAATAACAGTCACATTAGTTTAATAATAAATATCTGTGAGGAATACAGGTGTCAAATTAATGCCACATTTCAAATTGCAACTGTTAAGCAACCTTGAAATCTACAGTCCAAGATGGCGGATATTAATGACCTACATTTGGCCCATGGCCTTTGGTTGTGGGACTGGTCTGAATGCCAGACAGCGGCAGCTGTGCAAGCGTAACTGCACAGGAACAGCTTGGCTCATCTTCACGTGCCCCGGAGCTCATCCTGATGGCCTGAGGCACTGGACATGCGCTCTGACCCCTCACAGAACCACCCAGACGCTGGACATAAAGCAACCTTTCATATCCATGTCTGTCTATCTCCGGTGTGAGTATCGAATTCTTACATCCGCAGGACTGAAGTTGATTCTTTCACAAAGGATACACAGACACTGACAATAACATAGGCACATGTGTACATACACAGACCCTCACACTCCTCCTCATGGCTACTCGAAAACACACAGGGAAAATGGCAAAAAGACATTTTTATTATCAAAACTCTTCTGACAGCAATACAGCCATGTAGATTTCAACACTCAAATGCTACTCTCACTTTCAAAAGAGACCGAGTGAATGAGAAACCACATCACACAACCTAACAAGAACATTACTACTATTTCACGTGAATTCAATCCTCTCTCTAAAAGACAGCGGCTGACCTTGAATTGGACACTTGTGGAATCAAAACCTAAACTGTTTGGAAATACTCTGCACCTAAAGCAATGGGAAGCAGATGACGATCAAAAGCAACATCAGATTAATGCTCCATTTGCTGAATGTCTTTCACACAGGGATAAAAAAATAAAAGAGGAAAAGAGAGATTTTTACCCATTCAGAACAACGATACACATTTGTTATCACATTCAACAAAAACATTATATAGAAATACAATTTGGAAGGAGAAACTAAATTAAAAATGATTTTTCTTACTTTTTTAGCTATAAAATATAAAATCAAGACAATACAGACCAAATGGTTCATTATTATCCTCAGGTTAGCCATACTCCGGTTTCTACAAAAATCAGCCCACTTGAATTGTGTAGTTTTAGATTAGATTTAAAATGAGCACTGTCAGTCCAAAATTATTGGGTAAAATACACTAACAACAAACGTGTTGACAACCAAAATCTTACAGCGATACACAGGTGAACACACACACAGACACACAACAGAGTCTATGAATTGATAATGGCACTGCTGCCCAACCGTGCTCTGGAGACTCACATCCCTGAAGCAGTGCAGAAAATCAGATTTATTGAAGCACAGCAGCAGCTGGATTTGCACTTCCGAGAGAGGGATTTCGTTACAGCCAGCGGAACTTAAACTGGGATTCTGAGAGTTCTGGACTGCTGAGGGAGAGTGAGGAGGTTTAGCCTTTGGGCTAAGTCTACATAGCTCCAGCTCACCCACTACCCTGCACATACATCTCGAGATGGCCAGCAGTCATTGTAAAGACCTCAGTGTAGCATTTTGAGAAAGATTCATATAATTTCATTGAATTTTGTATAGTTTATAATGAATTGCATGCATGGTCCACCACCTAGACCAGCACCAAACCAGCACATTAAAATTATAAAGTTGTTTTGTTGATTATGGTCACCCAAACACAGCTGTTTCCACCTTATTCCTCATATGTTAAAAAATATTTTTGTAAGTTTTTTGGAATATAATTGCCAACTTATTACAACATGCCTTCATATAGTAAATATATGTATACTCTCTTTAACTGGATGTTGCTATGAACAAGCAGTCAGAAAAAAGACCACCAACTGACTCCACTGGAATCATTTTTTCGGTTATATCCGATTCGAAACTAACCAAAAAAATTTGTTCACTCAGTAACAGCTCTGACATAAAAGAAGATATTTTGAAGAATGCTGGTAATCAAACAACTGATTCCATGGTATTTCTTTCTCTACTATGGAAGTGAATGGGGACCAACTGTTTGGTTCGTCAAAATTCTTCAAAATATAAAAGATAAGAGAGAAACTTTTACAGGTTTGGAATAACATGACAATTTTAATTTTTGGGTGAACTATTCCTTTAAATTGTTTATTTGTAACAAGTACTGCAGTTTGTTCAAAAATGTCAGCTTTTCAGATTTTCAAAACAGACGACAAATGCTGATTAACGCTTGATTAGACAAAGTGAATTGACTCACCAGAGCAAGGGCCTCCAACTAAGCTCCTTTTTTTCATTTTTCAATGTAACATGCGATAGCCAAATGTCATGCTTTGAGTGCCGCATCTTTAAAATGCAAGTTAAAATAAGTTCAGCTTTTAAAATGTGTCTAGTGGACCTGCATTTTTTGTTATAAGCTGGTGAACAATTGATGTCTGGATGACCTTTTCTTGGATAAAGAGTCAAATATCATATTCGCTCGACACAATGTCCAAGGTCTCGCAGTTGGAATGGCATCCCAGCAACTGGATCCATATCCAGCAGATAGGTTTCTTCTTGTGCTTCAAATATCCTACTGAAGGAATATTCTGGTGCTGATCTTGATTCTGATAAAGTGAATTTAATGAGAGACTATATCTTATAATACACTCACACAGATAGCTATACAGACGTTAGGCTCCCCCAGTAATGAAAATGTTAAGAGAAAAATCCTTTTGTGTATAGTTAGACACATATGCATGCCAAGGTGTTGTCCCCACTAGAAGAGTCCTGGCTGTGACCCCTTCATAGCCAAGCACCCCCCAGACTGCAGCCCCCAGGCCCCTGTCTCCAAATGCTGTATCAGGCCTGCAGGACAGCTGTCCTTCTCCCCGCCGCCTCAAAATCTCTCTCCCTAGTGCTTTCAAAAGCTCCCTGTGTCACCAGACTGATTAAAACAAACACTGCTCATATTTTGGTATCTAATCCAATTGTGCTCTTTTTCTTCAAACTGAGCCTGCAGAGCGTGGGGTATTGGGTGTCTGGGACCCCCGTGAGCCCCCCTCTTCTGTGGCAGGGCTTCAATTTCAAACACTCTGGGACATCACATAGGGGGAGCCAAGCGTAAATAAAGACTTACAGCGGCTCTTTTGAAACATCCAGGTATAAGTGGAAATATTTACCTTCTTTTCCTGTCTAACTTTATTTGACTTTGATGGCTTAAAATAGTGACCAGCATTTGTAGTGAGATTGTGTTTGTGTTCGCAGTATTTGTAGCCATCGGCTGGTATGGGGATAAAAGGAAGGCCTCTCTCGGTGGTGACCCTTGGTTATGTGGCCGACTGCCATGGGGGTGGATTGCGAGACTTACCCCATGTTTATTGTTTTATTAAAAGGGGCATGTTGAGCTTGTGGGGTCAAGACTTTTCCTGATATCCCGACTTAAAGTAGTAGACGTGTGTATGCATAGGCCTGAGCGCAAGGTCCACATGCAGTCATAATTACAGATACGGGACTCAACATGTGGTTGCTTTGTTTACCATCTGTAGTGAAATCTCACAATCAAAAACGTTCAGCTTGAGAGCTCACAAACTCTCCATTTGGCACCGGTTCTTGTTCAAATGAGTCTTCCTCTACATGATTCGGCCCTTGAATGTTGCCAGGTTATGACAAGAGCATTCTAGCATTCGACCCCTGCTCCCTCCGCCAAAAGATAAACACATGGAGACTTAAGCTGTAACCAGAGCCGTTCGGAGAATTCATTCAAGGGTCAGCAGCACACAGTGCTTTCAGATAACATCCTCATCTCAAATATGTGGCCTTAGTGGCTCCTTTAGGTTCATTATTGGTGCATTGCTCTATATTTGACTCTGTAGGAACTGTGGTTAGATGATCATAATTAAGATGATCACAAACAGTTGGTTACCATTAGTAACAACCAGTATTATCTATACTTGCAGTGTTGCATCTGCTGAGATCAGCAACATCAACTTAAAAATAGCAAATAGACAGTACAGTTCATTAGAACATGAATCAGGACTTTGGTAATGAATCTTTCAACGGAAATCAAGCATGACATTTTTAGCACCATCTAGTGGATGAAATACTGCTGTCTCATTGTGAGTGATGTAATTTCCTGTATTGCGGACCCTGTCTAGCTTTTTAGAAGTAGATTATTCTATGGCAAAAGCTTTTAGATATCTTCTGATATGTTTGAGTTGCATATATTCATTCTAGGCACCATTCAGCTTATAGTCCTGAATCTTTTAATGAGTTTGATTCTTCGTGTAAGAACAGAGTGCAAAGACTTTAAAGCTGCTCTAAGTTTATTTACTGGATTGTAAAAGGAATTTAAAACCCCTCTTGACTCTTCATATTCCAGAGTGGAAGAAGTGGAAGTGGAAGTGAGTCCAAGAAGCTCACAGAATCATCAAGGACTGTGTGCCCACCCCACACAAAAGCCGTTTTCGGCCGTCTGGCAGATGGTACTGGAGCACTGAGTCACAGACAACAAAATTCGCTTAACTCCTGTTTAATGCATTATAACACCTTCACCTCATTGATTTATCCTGCTCTCTTCACCTTATTGACTGATTCTCTCTCTCTCTCTCTCTCTCTCTCTCTCGACACACACGCGCGCGCGCATACATATACACACAGTCAGTAAGATTTTTGTAAAGAAATTAATACTTTCAACAAGGATGCATTAAACTGATCAAAAATGACAGTAAAGACTTTTACTGTCATTGTTACACTGAACCTTCCTTTTATGAAAGAATCCTGGAAAAAATGTATTCTGGTTTCCACAAAAATATTAAGCAGCACAGCTGTTATGATAATAATAATAAATATTACTTGAGCATCAAATAAGCATAGAATGATTTGTGAAGGATCAAGGACACTAAAGACTGTATAATAGCTGCTGAAAATTCAGCTTTGCCATCACATGAATAAATTACATTTTGAAATATTTTAAAATAAAAACAGTTATTTTAAATTGAAATAAACTTTCACAATAATACTGTTTTACTGTATTTTAGATCAAATAAATGCAGCCTTGATGACCATAAGATACTTCTTTCCAAAAAACATTTTAAAAATCTTACAGACCCCAAATGTTTGAATAGTAGTTTATACATTCTACATGATGCTTATTCAGTTTAATTCAGTAACTTCACATTTAAAGCAAAATAACCATTTCTGAGAGTGTCAGTCTGAGAGGCTAGTTTTTGCACTAAATAGCTAATTTAAAACATATTAAACAAACTAAAACGTTCCCAGGTCTCTGAAGTAACTTTCATCATTATTTGCTTTTGGCAAACCTGATGTATAGCTTGTCATCCAGCATGATGTCTTAAGAGCCAGGAAAATCACACAAAATGCACCGCCAGGCCTATTTATGATATATGGCCCATTACCTTGGACTCCTTTGTGGTAATCATGCAATTTTTTTTGCATCCATTGGGCCAAAGCGCAGAACTGACCTTAATATGCAACTTCAAACAGCAAGAAAAGAGCACTGGACCTGAGAAATACAGCCATAATCATTCCCTGTAACGACCACGCTGCTTGAAGTTTGAGACCTGACCAAGAGTTTAAGAAGCCCACAACTGTATATCAACTGTGCAGACTGCAGAGTTACAGCCCCTTCCAGCACTTTCGGCGCTGAAGCCAAGGTTGTTTATGGCTATAACGGTGCAATATTGCCTGTTTTCATACATACGGCAGCTGACGAAGTCTAATGTAAAAAAGATGACCACAATCTCCTGTTCTACATCTGCTGTAAAGCCATCGTCTCCAAAACAACTCCACTTCATTAAATTCCACTTTTCCCAGCTTCATTTTGCAATTAAATGCACTGATAAGCGCCGAACCATGTAGTGGCCTGACTGGGTATAAAGTCATTTGTAGCTTTAAAAACAGAGGTTATATTAACACGGATCATTACAGGTAGCATAAAATCTTTGGCTTTTCTTTGGCTTCATACCCTATGGCGCGTGTGTGGCGGGCTTGTTCATGTAGACAGTATTCATGTCTTTATCTGATGGAGAGGAGCACAGAATCAATAAAGCAATGGAGCATGAAGACAGGCGGGCAGAGAGAGGAGACATAATACTGCCCACACCAGAGTGTCTGTGGCACACTCATTTGTCACCACTGTATTTGTGTTAGTGGAAGACAGAAAGAAGCAAAAATCACACAGTATGGGACAATATATTGATTGTAAAATGCACAATCTGTATATTAAGTCATATTTTAGGATAGCAGATTAGACTAAAAATATCATTTTTAAATTATTTTAACTATTATTTACTATTTTAATTTTCCTTTTTGTAGAAATAATCACGATCGTGGTGTATTTATTTTCCATAAGTCTGGTGTTCATCTGTCATAAGATAAGCCATCATTCTGAAACCTAATTTACATCAGTGTGTGATCATCTAAAGAGCCCTTTACTCTGGACCCAGAGGAGGATGGGAGTTCTTTCGTCTGCAGTGTGTGTTCGTCTTCAAAAGGTGACCTTTACAGGGCTGAAAGAGCCACAGTAAATCTCCAACACACTTCTCACCAGCACACACACATTGTATTTGTGATGTCTGGGGTAATAAAATATTACTTTCTGAATGATTCTGATTGATTTATTATTTTATCCTCATACCTTACCTAATGTTAAAGAAAGCATACACCCATGTTATATAATTTATGTAATTTATCTATTATTTATATAGATGATACCATTTTTATTATATATACAGTCTTGATTAAAATGCAAAAATAAAATGCTAAAAATAAAGATTTAATATTATTATTACAACAGTAGTACCATAAGCACACATCAGCTTTGATAGAAGAGCCATGGACAAAGCAGGACCTTGGAGTAAAAAAGAAAAAAGAAAAAAAAAAGAAAAAGCTGAGAACCACTTTTCTAAACTGTCTCATGCATATTTATTGGCTGTAACCTTGTCTGTAAATACTTAGTGTTTAAAACTACTGAATGTTTCCATGAAGCTTTGCCCTGCAAAGACGTTACAATGAAACTGATTTTGGCTTGAATTTTAGCCACAAGAGGGTGCTCAACGTCCACACGGAATGAGCTCCGTTTCACTGTACTGATGCATGACGGGTAAGAGATATTTAGCTGCTTTTTCCAAGACCCAATACACTCAATTTACAGTTTTTTTTCAACTGCTTACACACATTTTCAAAACTTTGCCTCTTTTTTTCAAAACTTGACACACAAATCCAAGAATTGCACACACAAAATGCTTTACATCTCTTGCAAAAATGAAGCACTGCATTCAAATATCACAAACACATCTCAAAAGCAAACATTTGCAAACACCTTTGCCATAATATTAATTCCTGTGAGATTTTTTGTGTGATACATAGAGAATTGTGTGTTGTGTTTTGCAAAAAGTCAAAGGCTGAGAATTAGTGTATGGTTTTGCAGATTTGCTGTGGTTTGAGTGTCAGGTTTCTGAAACTGTGTGACAAGTAAAGATTCTGTAAGCAAGCAGTTGGGGAAAAAAACTGTAAGAATGCCTTCTCCTTATGGAAGCATGTGTCTGCCTTTAAACAACAATAAATAAACAAATAAAAGTGAAATTTATGTATAGTAAGTTTAAATAAGAAATAAAGTCTCACAATCACAAGAAATGGGCTACAGACGCAAATATAAAAGTTGCATTTGGAAGAAAAAAACATTTACTTGAAATTGCAACTGTGAAATATTAAGTCACAACAGGACACTGTCACAATTGTAAGATAAAAGCCACAATTAAATGTTATGAATTTTATATTAAATTTTAAAGCTTATGCAATGCTACAATAGACTATTGTCTTAGCTAATGCTGGTTTTTGGAGGCTAAATGGGTATGGTTTCTGTTGTTTCTAGGTGCCTCATTCCATTAGTGCTGTTTTAATATTGCAATAATGAGCCATTATAATGATAATGGAGGTTTATATTGGTGAGGAATATTAGTTCTGCTTGTAAGTGTATTACGTCATTATAAGCAGTTGTCTCAGCCATTTGCTGTCTTTATGCAAATGAGATTCCTGGACCATACAGACAATTATCTTTCTCACCTGCAGCATATGTCTTGTTCTTGACTGGGTAAACAGGGACATGGGGCTAAAACAACATCAGCAACAATCCTGAACCAAACCTGTAAGAATCGTATACACAGCCATTTTAGTTTACTTAGTGTAGTTTACTGCTGTTTTTTTTTTTCTTTTTTCGAAACAGCCTTTTACTTCAAAAGATGTTAGCTCATAAACTGGAGTTGTGTGGATTAATTGTGGATTATTGTGATGTTTGGCCTCTCATTCTGACGGAACCCATTCACTGCAGAGGATTCACTGGTGAGATAGTAAGGGTATGCTACATTTCTCCAAATCTGTTCCAATGAAGAAACTAACTCACGAGTAAATTTAGTGAGTAAATTTTCTACAAATTGTAATTTTTGGGTGAACTATTCCTTTAACAAGCCTAAATGCTTGGTGTATTCATACAGAATAATTCTTGTATTAAAGGACATTTATTTTAAAAACAATGTGTGATATTTTTGCAGGATGTCAAACAGAAGTCATAACACAATGCATACGACTGGCATGGTCTCTATCTGAGCAAAAAACACATGTATAACATCCAGGAGGTGGCTGTTTCCTGTTAGATGCTTTGTTCCTTTATCAAAAGGCCTCCCCATGTGTAAAAACCTCCTAGTCATTAAGCTGATGGACGACCACGTGGGGCTTTAGGTTGCAGATTATGAGTGAACTGTGCTGAAGAGTATTCCCTCTAATGGAAATTGTAGTCGTGATGTGCACTTACACACGTAGAATTTGAGTCAATATGCTCTTGTTCCATGTCTTGTTCTAATTTCTGTGGCATCAATAGACACATGCAAAAAAAGCACTAGGATTTGGCTTTATAGACAAATATGTGACAAAGGAAAATTATTCATGCAGCTTTGGAGAATGTGCATCTGATTAATTGCACAATGGGTCATCAAACACAATATAAAATCCAGCTTCTGACTCATCGAGATGTTCTGCTCCACTGTTCATTTAAAGCATCATGACAAAAATAGACCTGCGTTACATATGTACTTTTTCAGAATAAAATCAGAAGGGTTCCAGATGAACAGTTCACAATAATAACTGCATCCGTTAGATTGGAGCCTTACATAAGCGAGACACACTCGTATCACTACACCGAGTGACACCTCCCAGACTCTAGAGCAGTGGTTTTCAAACTTGTTCCTGGGGACCCACAGCTCTGCACATTTTGCATGTCTCCCTAATTTACACACCTGATTCAGATCATCAGCTCATTAGGAAAGAGCTCCATGAACTCAAATGAGTGTGTCAGATAAGGGAGACATGCAAAATGTGCAAAGCAGTGGGTCCCGAGGAACAGGATTGAAAATCACTGCTCTAGAGGGCCATCTGTTGGGTCCTCACACCTCATTCTATCTCTGTAATGAGGGCTTAGCAGTGGCTTAACCCTCTCCCATCTCTGCCCATATAGTGCCTTATATAACAGAGAGACATATTAAAAAATGACTAAAGCAGAGATGGCTGGCTGACCATTAATGCGCGTTAGGATTATTATGTGTGCTTTTTCTGGACACTTTGCTCTATTAGGCCATTGTAGCATTGGTTGGTGCACACATAGTCATTAATCAAATCAGTTATCATGACAGTCTAATACAAGTGTTATCATCACAGTATTATAATCATCAAGAGCCTGGAATATTTCCATGATTAGGTTTAAATGCAAAGAAAGAAAAGACGGTGATATGTTTTTTTTCCCGATGTTAAGATTCTTCCTTCTATCCTATTTTAATAATCTTCCATTGGAGGAATTAAACATGTCTTTAAATAAATCTTGAAAAGTTCATGTTGTGGATTAAATATGTCAGCCCTCTTTCCCAAATGAACATGCAGAACATCAGTAAGAACATTTACATTTGCTTGTTCCATGTATGTAACAGGAAGTGTTCTAAAGACTAACACTATTGGTGTATATTATATAAATATAAGGCTTCTCCCTTTCATTTTACTGTAAGACGTGTTTGCCTTCATTCTGATTTGTATTCTCTGTAGTTTTTAATCCTGATACATTATAATTCCACAGTTTCTTTGAAGACAACCCTAGTGAAAAATAAATACATGTACATATTTATGTGCTTAATAAAAATGCCCTGCAACTGTACTTTTAGTATACTAAACTGGTATACTTAAAGTCTGCTACATTGGAACAACTAATTTTGTACTTAATCCACTTTAATTGTATCGCTGAAGTCCAACTAAAGATATACTTAAATATATTTGAATGTGCTAAAGTACAACTATTGCAAGTATACTTCAAGTACACTTGAAATATCTTGCATTTAAAGATCGATATTATTCAAAGATTACACAATCCTCACCAATAGTGACATTAAAACACATTTTAGGCTTAATATTAAATAATGTGCATTGTGCACAAGTAGTACGCAAATAAAGTTTAATTATTTTTATATCAGCATGTCAGTAAATATGTTAATAGATTTGAACTACTTAGTATGAAATGTATTTTAAACATATTACTTGTTAAATAGGGAAATGGCAGATTAAAATGTTTTGCAATGTCACAATTCATCCCAACCCATGTAAGGATAATACAATTTTTACCACTTTAAGAGCACTTGGAAATCTCCAGTTCAGTCCTATGGGATGTTCTGCAAAGCTTGTCTGATTTAGCAACAGCAACCAAGGGAGGCGGAGCTTAGCAAAGAGTGGATTCTTTTTGGTGATGCCAGTAGCACAGACATCTCAAACTACACTTTAATATTACATTTACTTTAACCTTTTATCACAAAATGCTGGGAACATGTTTATCTAAAACATTACAGACTATAAGAAAAAGAAAGACGTAAAACCAATTCTATAATCCTGGCATTTTATTGTAAGTCTTACAGGAAGTGAGTTGGAGTCAAAACACACAAAGAATAACAAAACCATTTAGTTCAAATCAAAATGTCATGTTTTTCTGGATTCTGTCTTTATGGATTAAGCAGTGCTGAAGGATGCATTAAAATTCTTGGCAGCAGAAAGCTTGCAGTTTCTCTGTTAACAGTGCGGAGGAAATGTCTATTTCCTGCAGCCTTTAGAATACAAATGAAAGATATATTTAGTGTTTTTTCTCTCATTCTCATATCTTGCTTAACAAATGTCTAATCCTTTCATGTTATATCTGTGATTCAGAATGCACAGTGCTAGCTTTATATTATGCAGTGCGTGGGTTTTCACTGAAAAGGATTGTATTCCATCATTCAATCCATCATCAGTCTATCATCTTCAGTTCTGGCATTTGATGAGTAAAAACGCACAATGCATAAATGCATTAGATTGTTGGAAAATAATCAAAAAATTCAGAATCCAGATTAATGTAAATAGTATATAAAATTATATGCATGTGTGTGTTCCCTGTATCTTTTTATATATTTTATATATTATCATCACATACTATGTATTATCATTAGCCTCTCACTGTGATACAGATGGTGTTGTGCCTTACCATCATGCAATTCCAACCTCCCATGTCTATCATTTTCTATTTCTTTCCAATGAAATGACAGCTCCACCGATACTAAAACACACATATAAGGCTGTTTATTATCCTTATGACTACTTCTGATATCAGTGCGCCTCATTTCTTTTTTGCCCCCAGTTGTCATGACATTCTGTAAACACACGTACTGTCACAGCACATATCTAACTGGAATCAAGCCTAAACCAAAAGCATCCCTGTAGCTTCACCTTTGGCACGGACAATATCTGTATCGCCATCTTGTTTATGATACGTAATGCTGCAGCAGGAGATTATGACGTAAGCTGGCCCTTAACAGCAGGCTGTTTATAGTGCTCAGATCTGCTTCAGCCTGAAATATGTCCTGTCAGTGTAACACACACCCTGATTCATGACACCTGAATTACAGCTGTATCTCAGTCATGTCCCTTGTCGTCTTCACTGTGATTAAGGTCATTAGCTGTCAGTTACACAGCGATCGGTCTGTTTTCTGCTCCTGAAGGGATTGATCATACATCATTAATGATTCGTTCCATGTTAATGTATAAGTCTGACTTCACTACAGGAGAAAAGGATGTGGTGTGCATACACGATCAGGCAATTACTTTTCCAAGCCTCTGAGTCTCTGACAGGCTGTGCTAAAGGTACTAGTAGCTTCTGTCAGGAACAAGGCTTGAGGAAATACGGTTCATGTCGAAGGCAGTTAAAAGGCACAGAAAGTGAGATAAGACACCATGGCCCATTAAATCTGAGACCTGGGAGCAGTTAAATCCTGAATACCATTACATGGAGTGTTTTGAATAAATAACAAAATATACCAGATTATGCGCTGTTTTCCCTATAATAAGCTTTGCTTTTTGTTGTTCCAGGCTTTATTCATCCGTGCTTTGTAATGTTTACAAGTCAAGCACGTGAGCACAGCCACGGTGACAAAAAAGGGACAGCTCTTTTTTGGATCACACTGGTGCTGACAAATGCACGACAGACTGGCAGCACTGCAAAATCGCACTTTTACCGCTGAGTATTCGGCTTGAGATTTGGAAGCTTTCTTTTGCAGTTGTGGGAGTTTGTTTAGAATTTTTTTTCTTCTGTAGAAATTTCTTGCCATATTTTAATGGTTGAAAATATCAGTACACTCTTTATTAGCATCGCTGGCAAAAACTTTAACATCCATATCACTTCTGTCAGGTACAAGGGCCTTTAGTGGAAATCAGTTCTTTAGATTTTTAAAATGTTCTTCACATTAAGAAAAAAATGGCTCTTTTAAGACCTTTTTCTTTCTTTGGGAACCAAAAATGTTCTATATTTGCAGTTTTGTGTATAGGCCATATTTAATAGTGTGTATACAATGATCAATGTTTGATTTTATCTGAGCATTTTGATCTGTTCATCAAGCAATGTGATCATGCCCCACTGACTATTATAATACAGATAGCACATTTTTCTAAATATCTTCTTTTCTGTTCCACAAACAAAAGCCAGCCATACGAGTTTGGAACAACATGAGGGTGAGTAAATGAGGACAGAATAATTCAGCCATCTTTCACTAATAATCTTCATTTCTGACATTGCTGTCTAAATATTATTTGCAGTACAAGCTTGCTGTGTTGTAGTCTGTCATGTGACACACAAAAACCAAAGCCATTTGCTGCTACCAATGACAAATCCTAATGCTTTCCTAGTATGAATCTACTTCTGCATTTCATGGAAAAAAGAAAATAATACGAGGGTGAGTAAAAGTGTTTTCATTCATGGGTGAATAGTTCCTTAAGGATAAATTTGATAGCGCATACCCTACTAGTTTTGTTTAATAACTGCACTTTCCCACTTGCTCTCTCTCTCTCTCTACTATCCCCACCGTGTCATAATTTCCCCAGATAAAATGCCCCGTGCGGCCATGTTGTAAATTCAAGTCTTGCTGCATGCCCCATTAGGCCGGTGATAAATATCCCCTCCGCCAGTTTCCTGAAGCCTGTGCGTGCAAATGAGCCTGTGAACACAGTGTGAAGTCTTATCAACTCCGAGGCTGGATGTGGAGTTCATGGACGTCTGAGTGACAGTTTTTAGAAGACTCATTAAAAGAATTTAAAAATACCCCCTTTTCCTTTTTTAGTTTTTATAGAATCAAATGGCGCTTTCTGTACTGTTGAAATCTGGCATAATGCATCAGGCTAGCGTGTGTGCGCCAGTGGAGAGCATCCACACAAATGCACTTCACTCAAGGTCACAGTGACGCCAGAAAGTTTTCAATAATTAAAGCCTCTCTCTGGGACCACTGTAACAGCCTCACAGTATGCCAAGAATGGCAGAGGAACTGCTTCTGCTGATGTTATACTCTTACTTTACCTAAATGCATTCCGTCTATGCTACTATTTTATGTTGTAAAATTCATATACTATTATAGTGTTTACTAATATTTTGAGTTTGCCTTTTTAATTATATTTTTAGTTTTCATTTGAATTTTAGTTTTAGTAATTTTATCGTGTGCTTTTGCCATTTTTATTAGTTTTTTTTTTTTTTTTTTTTTAAATATCTCTGTTTACAGTAGCTCTTTATTTATTTTTATTTCAGTTTAGTTTTAGTGCTTTAGCACTTCAACATCAGCTTATTTTGTTTCGGTTAGATGCCTAGGCAAAACTTGAATTTTAAATTCTCATATACAGTATATATATATATATATATATATATTAGGTTTTTAAATTTTAGCCTCATTTCAGTTAAAAAAATGTTTATTAGTTTTAGTTTCAGTTAACATTAACACAGTTTCAAACTTAATATTTAATATTTTATTTAATAATATTTAATTATTTCAGTTTAGGTTCTAATTTTTATTTATTTAATATTTATTTAGTTTATTCAGTTAACAAAAATAAAATATTTTAGATGCAGAAACTATATATTTAGAGATAATATAAAATATAGAAAGTATATTTGGGTAAAACTTTTTTTCTTGTTACATGTACTGTTACATGTACTTACTATAGTAATAACAATAAATTATGCATAATTACATACAACTAACCCTAAACCAAACCCTCATCCTAACCATATAGTAAGTAAATTTAGTTAAATAATATTACTAATTACTTAAATGTACAACTGTAACAAAGACTCCATAAAAAACCCCATATTTGTTATATTTGCAGGTACAGTGTGTGCAACATTTCCATAGTCCTCCATATAAACATTGCTTGTATATTCAGATGCTGTGTTTTCAGCAATTAGGGATTGTAGTTTGTAGTGCTAGTTATTTCTCTTGTGCCAGCAGGGATTTGACGGTTATGGGTGAATAAAACACTGGTGCTATGGTTAATGATGTGTACAGTGTTTGTGTGAAGTAGAAGTCTTAGGTCAGGTGACGTGTGCAGCGTGTGATTTCAGATGTCAAGCAGGCAGGCGTCCTTTTTGCAATGATCTGACATGCGTGTGCCACCATGCCCCATTCATGCCACCAGAACATAATCCCAAGTACACACATATACATGCAGCCAATGACTCAGAATCATATGATCTGCTGTTGCCATAGCAACAGATCCCAGCAGTGGGCCCTGGCGAGGTGAGTCACATGAGAAGGGTGAGGAGCTCTCGGTGCTCCATCATAGAGAGCTAGAGCCTCGTGATTCACACACTCACACAGACACACACACACACACACACACACACACACTCGCTCGCTGCAGGGCTGAGGATGCTCCAGCGTGCCCAGAGCTGCAGGCTTTAACACAGGGAGGGAACTGCTGGATAGTTCAGTCCTATTTTTAGCCGTGTTTGTGCACGTCTGCATGCAGCATCCCGATGTCTTAGACATCTGTGGAAAGGGAGATGCTCAAATCCTCATTGTGCCTTACTAGCGTTTACCTAGAGGATGCGCACGTCTGACGGTAGTCACGTGGGTTATGACAAGACCCACACCGAATGTACGCCCATCTGTAGATTTCCACAGAAGTGTTTATTAACCCTTTATCATTCAACCCTAAAATATTTTGAAATATATGAATTTGTCTTGAAGATATAAAACTCATAAGGTTGAGATGTCTGTCCACAATAAGGCTGAAATGGTAAATCTTGCTTTAAATATGTAGAACATTTTCAAAAGCTTTTTTAAAAAAATAAACAGACATTTAACTTTTTTATGGTTTTAGATACATTTCATAATTATCAGGATCCACACAAAACAAAATGTATGCAACAGAACAGAAATTGTCTGTATATATTGATATGTAGTGGTCAATACAATATTCATGCCATTCTTATCTTCTGATTTTAATTGATTTTTAAGGCCCGTTCACACCAATAATAACTATAAAGATAACTTAAAACTATAACTATAAACTTAAAATTATATGTAACTATTAAAAGCTATAAAACTATATAACTATAAATGCTTGAGCTATTTAAAACATGGATTCTGATTGGCTTTCAATGTTTTTATTGTTCATTTATTGTACATATCATTATAGTTAACAAGACTGTATTCAGGAACAAAGTCTTAATACATTTTCAATAAATTCATCAAACATTACAGTAAACCCAATTAATTTTAAAATTCAAAATGTTTTGCTCAACTGAAACTATAACACAAATCTTTCAAGCTCTGTTCATTTATATCCAGTGAATTACAAGTTTATAGTAATTTTGCTTCGGAGCTTTCTGATATAAAGTGATTTTTTATGATATTCAAGTAAATTCATTAATCACGCTTTCAGCATTCAATTAATAAGCATAGAGTCCTTTTTAATGATCAATTTCACAGATATTCCAATAAAAGTTGTCTGGAAAATTCTCATCAGTGCAGAAACTGTGGACATTTAGCACTATGAAAACACAGCTGGTGTTTCATCCGGCCTCTAAAAAGTCTCTTTGGTGTGAGACATTCGCTTCTCTGGGCCACATCTGCTGATGTGAGTCAAACACACACTCACACATAAACAAACACATATCCGGCTTATGTGTTACCTGTTTGTTGTTCCAGGCTCAAAACAGTAGCCGCAGATGATCAGCTCTGTCCGGGCACTGATCCCCCACCCAGGGGACTAAACATTCAGAGACTGGTCTCTGTAAAACATGGAGCAAGAACGTCCCTCCATGAGGTAAAAACTGATATTGCTTTGATTTGTGATTAGCTGAATCACTGCATTAGGCAACTGTAATTCATTAGGATGCAAATCTCAGACAAAAGTACTCTATTCACTTAAACGGATGCATTTAAAATCACTCTTTATCTTTACAGTAATGCAGACGTGTGATTAATGGAACGGCTTTAAAAAACATCTGCTGAAGACATTAATCAGCAATCTGCGATATCCATCTCAATTCAGGCAGTGAAACTGAAAAGAAACTCAATTGAGCCAGACCAGCCAGAACCAAGGACAGTATAAATCCTCACATGTCAGGAAGAAAAATGAGCTAGACACAATCAGACGCATCCGCATGTGTGAAGAAATAGCCTTTCTGATAGCAGACACTGTCTTTTCTGGGAGAAGAAAAAGATTTTAGCCAGCATCATCTCTCACTGCTTTGATGGGTTCATAGTGGAGTTTATTGATTAAAATGTGGGAAATAACCTTATCTAGAAATAAATAAGACATAACTTGACGTCTTTGGACAGATATGGACAGCATTGTGCATTTGAAAGGTAGTAAGTAAGAAACTACTTTGCAATCGCCAAAAGATATTTCATCAGAAATGGACGGGATGGGATGCGCACATTACGCGTCTGCTGACGTAGGAGCGCGTTCGTGACTCATGCGTACACCTATAGTAATTTGCTCTCTGCCAATCGTGTAAGGAGAAATAAGTTGCGCTTTGAATTTTAATCACTGGAAGACAAATCAAGGAGTGGGTTGGTTAGAAGTGTTGTCGCGGACAACGTTCACGGATGTGTCAGCGTGACCCTAAAGTTACTATTTTGGGCTGATAGAGAATACACAATAGTGCGCGGTGGGTTTTGCGTCAGGCGGCGCGCTCACTCACTCTGCGCATTTCTGGACAGGTTCAGTGCGGAAACGGCACATCAGTGTTTCAACGAGGTATCAAACTGATTCTTCAGGTTATTATCACTCCTTGAGACCTACACGAGCACATTCGCATCAGATTCTCTCTCTTCGACATCCAGTTAGGTGAGTGATCTTGGATTCGTTTCATTTAGTAGCTTACCCGTCGTGATTAAAGATGCAAGAGATTTTTCATCGATGATTGCGTTGTGCCAAATTGTTTGGTATTCCAGTCATGTATGAAGCGTTTTATCACGCTGCACGCAGTTGTTGTCGATAATTCACTGCAGCAATTACCGGTCAGTTGTTTGTTATTTCCGAGGTTTCTCATGTCAAAAGAGGCGCTACAGTTTTAGGACAACCTGACACAATTATTTGACCTTGAGGATGCTGCGCGGCGCGTGGTCCCCTTTACATACATGACAACATTACGTGTTTTTGGGTCCACGTGTTCGTGTTTTTAAACTATCGTAAGCGTATTGCTCGTGTCGATTAGTGTTGAATGACCCGTGAATGAGGGCGGGTAGGTGAATGCTATCATTGTCCGTGACTGCAGTCAGGCGCATCCTCAGGTGATGCTTGAGCTGTCGAGGAGTTACTCCCAAATGAAAACTTGACAAAGAGGCACGTGATTTATTTAATTACACTACTTTTTTCATTTGTGTATAAAGTAAAATAATTATGTTTGAAAAGTGAATATAAAGGTAAAATTGCAAAAAAAATGTTGCAGTATGGAAGTTTGCATCCAGACTAACTGTATATGGTAGTTGACGCAGTTCACTGACCTTCAGTGGGTCGACTAATAATTTCCACACCCATTAGGTTGAGGTTTGTTTCACGCAAGCAATGTGAACAATCATCTTAAAAATGTCTGAAACAAAACAAACGTTTTTTTTTTTTCTTGTCATATAATTAACAAACTTTGATAAACTGTCAAATGATTAATAATGACAGGAGTTATGTTTTGTTGTTGTAGGCCTACGTCCAATACTACCGATCATGCTCTCGAACGACGTACTGTTCGCGAGCGTCTCTTTGGCGCGCTCTGACTAACTTGTAATGCAATTTTTGTCATTACGGAAACGTTTAATAAATAGGCTAAGCCGATGTTTGGGGTCAATAAGTTTCCCCTTTATTATGCTAGCCTACTTTTACAGCGTTTTTAAACATTGTATAGCCTATTTTTGGGCTACTTCTCAAGATTAAATGGTTTCAGTGTCCATTTGTCGTTTTGTATAAGAACGTTCACTAAATGAATTAATGTAATTGTAAAATTGATTATAATGTCAGCTACCATAATCCTATAGGCTACTGTTCAACACTGCTAGATGGTTAGAAAATTTTGGCTTCCATTACAACAGATAGCTAGGCCTATATAAGCTTCTCATGAAACGAATACTGTAGTGCAAAGCCAAAAACCAAATGCAATCATAAGATAAGTTTTAATAAATCATAATAATAGTCTATTTCAGCTTCAGTTATAAACTTCAACAGCCAGCAGAATACTCATCAGGAAAAACTCATCTCTTGCATCCCAGATTTGATCTTTTCTTTATATATCCACTTAACGGATTATTGTAGTACAATATTTACAATATTGCAGAACAATTATTGTAGTACTACTCTTCTAGAAGATGAGAGATTGACATTGCAGTCATACACATGGCTGTCCTCACGATTCCCATGATTCAGTTGCTGCATTCACAACATGCACTTGCCATCATCCCTGTATCATATCAGTGTGTGCTCTTTTTTGATATAGAGATTGCTTGCTGAATATGAACTCTTATTCTTGTGACCCATTATGTGTATTTCAAGGATTTGAATAAATATGGTTCATGTATCCTCTCAAGCACTGGATAGATGAGCTGTCACTTACTGTTCTGATACAGAGAGTATTCGGGTTCACAGGAAGCAGAGATGTGAGAATTTCATCAAGCTCTATTGCCTAGCAACCCGGTCAGATAAAATATGTGCATTTCACATTATAACGTGCAGTTGAATGAACAGGATATTTAGCTATACAAACCATTATTACTAAGAGAAGCCATGCTGTTGGTAGGCTCTGATCGGCACCATGTTTTATATTCTTGGACTAAATAGTAAAAAGCTAATCACCGTCAGGGAGGGTTTAGGTTTGGGTGTGTTTGTTTGAATTCCTCAGCATCAGCTGACCAAGCACATTAACTGCATTATGAGTGATCAGCGCCTGTGTGTTTAATGCAAAGCAAAATGAGACACACTGTGAGCGGCATTCTTCAGGTCTAGTTTGCTTCCTACTGAAATATAATCCCTTCCATAATAATGACGTAGAACTGACTGGCTTGCTGCCCGGACAGGCTGTTTTGGACCTGAACACTGTGCAAAATTTCACAGTGGGTGCAAAAGTTCAAACTCAGCATGTGATGGTCCTTTGGTGGTCTATCATCACTGACCATGTCACAAAAACAATGCACTTGCTATTATTTCAAACCGTGGTTATGTCTGTTCTTAAAAGTAGTTGAATTTCTCCTCATATGGTTCCCAGGGGCAGATTTGAGCCTTTTTGGAATGCGGTTAGTAGGTTGTCATGGGCGGTGGGTGGGCATGGCCTAGCAACACAGCAACGTTTTGTGTCCTCTTGTATTTGAGATAAGCTGTGTAGATTTTGTTTCAGCACCTCAGGCTGCTTCTCATTACCAAAGATAAACAAAGGTGGGAAGAGCAAAGATGGCGACTCTGTTGCCACATTCCCTAGTCATTCAGGAGATAAAAATCTCAGCTCATGCATCACCTCTTCCATATTTATCACAAAAAGCGGCCCTATGGTCTAGATTAAAAGCTAGTCAGTGGCTGCCTCTTTTTTAGTCTCAGGCTGTTTTCAACAGATTTCATCCATTACTTTAACACAAAATGAACATTCCTTCAAATGGGCTGCTGATAATCAACCTTTAAGACTGATTTTAAAGCATTAGTGCAGTGTTGCACAGTCAGACCTATGTATTTTTTAAGTTAATGCATTTATTTACTTTTTAAAGAACAAAGTACTGTGTAAGCGTTGAGTTTAGTAGTTCATTTGGATGACATATGTAGCAGAATATATGTGCATAAAGATAAGTGAGAAGTTGATTTTAGCAGAGGTGCCAACACATGTTGTGTATTCCACAACTGCATCAAAATGCACAACAATTGCAAACCTTGAACTCAATCCAATTCTGCAACTTTCTCCACATTTTACTTGCATATGTATCAAACACTGTTGTTTGCTTGTCTTTAATTAACATTTGTATAAAATACTTTATATTTTATGTGAGCTTGAGCTTTGACGTTAACTCTACCACACAAAATGTAAATGGATTTTATTAATCATCTAATATTAATTTGATTTATATATAAATTACAGAATGATTTATGTATTTATATACACTACCATTCAAAGGTTAGAGGTTAGTTTTACTTTAAAAAAATAAAAATTTATGTATAAAAGTATATTTTTAAAAATGTACTGTATAAATGTATATAAATATGTATACCAAAGTGTCAGTAAAAACATGTATAATGTATAAACATGTATAAATATTTCAAATAAATGCTCTTCTTGTGAAATTTATATTCACCAAAGAATCAAAAAATCTAATCATCAACGAAAAAAGGATCACTTCCCACAAAATATTATGCAGCACATCTGTTTTTAAAATAATAATAACAACATGATAATAGTAATAAATGTTTCTTGAATCAAATCAGCATATTAAGAATAATGTAACACTGAAGATTGAAAATTTAGCTTTGCCATAGTAGGAATAACAAATACATTTTAAAATATAGAAAACAGGTATTTTAAACTGTATTAATATTTCAAAACAGTACTGTTTTAGCTGTATTTTACATTAATTCATATAATTGTAAAATTTTCTAAATTATAATATTGTACCATGGTTACTACCAGTAGGCCTATGCTGTTCAAAACTACTATGCAGAGGGTCAGAAAAATCTTCCCATCTGTCCTGCCAGAGCTTGCCTTGGCTTCCTTTACAACAGATTGCTTAGCTTCTCATGCAATTAATGCAGTAGTCCAATGCCAAAAACCAAAAACAATGTTAAGCTTTAATATATCAGAATAATATTTGGGTTATAAAATTTGACAACCAAGACAGCACTGACCAGAAAAAAAATATTTTCTTAAATGTAACAAAAATGGTCAAGTCTTTGGATGATGATTCGGTCTGTATAATGGCCCTCGGTCATATTTTTATCTCTTGTGGCCCGATTTCTCATGTTTTCATTTTTATGTTCTTTCCTCAGGAGCACAAACCTTTATTGTCCACACCTGTATCAAGCCAAAGGGGCAGTTTTTGTGACCTCCATTCTGCCCTGCTCTCCTTTCACACCTTTAATTGTCAGGATCACCACGACACGGCACAACCATGCCCAAGAGCAGTAAAGTGACTCAGCGCGAGCACAGTAATGAGCATGTCACGGAGTCTGTGGCTGACCTCCTGGCGCTGGAGGCTCCCATGGACTACAAGAGCAGTCAGATGAGCATGAACATGACAGGAGGGGGTCCTCCACCCATAGGCAAACCAGATATCTCCCCTGATTTAGAAGACGGACGCCCTGCCTGGAACAGTAAGCTGCAGTACATCCTAGCCCAGGTGGGCTTCTCAGTGGGCCTGGGTAACGTGTGGCGTTTCCCTTATCTTTGCCAAAAGAATGGAGGAGGTGAGTTAACAAAAACTGAATATTTCTGTCATCATTTATTTAACCTCCATTTCTTCTCTAGTACACAAAGGCAGGGGCGTAAATCGCGGGAGGGGGTTCAGGACCCCCCCATCTGAGGGTTGCCCCCCTAAAAATATCATTACAAACCACTCTGTGTATTGTAAATAATATAATGGACATAAACTTAAAATAATTGTGTAAGTAGTAAAACAATATAAATAAAAAAAATCGTTTTAAGTTTAGAAACGTTTTGAGTCCCCCCTCCCTTGCCTCAAAGTATTTTGGTCCACTGCCTGCTTTCCCCCTTCAAACTGATACACACACGAGCCCAGTGGGAGAGAGCAAAGTTCTTCAGTAGTTATGTGTAAGTAGGCTGTCAAGGCTATTTTATTCACTTTAAACATCGGATGAAGTGATTCTTTCTCTTTAATACAGAGGATGCTGGATCATTAATAAAATAGTCATGACAAAAAAAATGATATCCAATGTATTTTTCTGTGAGTGATTATAAGGTTACCTAGCTTAGTTTTTTTAATACTGTAGCTTGTTGGATAGTAAGTCACCCACTACAACTAACACGGCGATAAGCCTGAGTGTGAACTGATATTGGGCTAATATTGTAGACCTACCGATGTGTTGGGTTTTGCTCAATATGATGTTAAGTGCAGTGGGCTTGCTGCGGTTGAATATCTAAATCAGAGACGTCCTCAGTCCCAGACGAAATTTAAAATACAATGTGGAGGACACAAAATAATTTATTAATTATATAATATGACCGCGTGGTGAACCTATGAACCGAACTCATATTTAAACATGGTCTCCATGCTATGTACACATGCTGTGTTGTGTATCTATGCTTACAAGTACAATTTTGGTTGTATTATTTATTTGTGTCCCCTTCAAAAATTGCTCTTGAGAAATTTTATGTTTATTGTCCCCGCTACTGTTAGATTAAATTTACACCCTTGCACAAAGGGAGAAATTTTAATGCACTAGTCGCTCTTTTTCATGCAATTATAATGAATGCAATGCAATTATAATATAAACACCTTTCAAGCTTTAAAAAGACAGAAAATTAAAATATCCTAAATGTTTTGTATACATTGTATACATTTTTGCTTTGCACAAATTTCTTCTATTAGATGAACACTAAACCAAAATTCAATGGGTTTAGTATTTAATAAACCAACAGCCAATGAGCTGCTAAGAATAAGCCTTCAAGACTTAATTTAAAGTACTAATTTACAATTATTGCTAATCTGCAATATCGTTCGCCACATTTTACTAGCATATCAATGTTGCAGAAAAGTACCAAAAATCATAAATGTTTTCTTTACAACTGTATTTCAAGTCTTCTGAAGCCATTTAACTTTGTGTGACAATCAGAATGTAAGCTGTTAACCATTGTGGATCATTAAATCAGAGCTCTAAAACTGGACCAGTCTGAACAATTTCTGAACAAATCAATCAGGGCTGCGTTTCCCAAAAGCATCGTAAGCTTAAGTACATCGTAGACCCACTGAAACCAAAGGAGCAACGATCAACTTAGGCTTACGATGCTTTTGGGAAACGCCGCCCTGGCCAGTTTTGTGAGTGGGATCAACTGACTCATTAAACAAATCTGACACAAAGAAATGAATTATTCATAAATTAGACATTGCTACTACTTCTTTCATGAACAAGAGCTAGGAGAGATGACAACATTTATAGTGAAGAACTGAAAATCTGGTCTCTTTTTTTTTTGGTCTCTTGGAGCTGTTTTATGGTGGGGGTTTTTGTCTTTTTGGAGCTTGATAGCCCCAGGTCTTATTTTACAAAAAAGTTTTTGTTGCTTTTTTTTGGTTCAAAAATTAACATTTTGTGTTCCATGAAGACAAAGTCATGCTTGTTTGGAATGGCATGAGAGTGAGTAAATTATATTTTTCATTTACATTTTTGTGTGATCTATCCCTTTAACGTTTTCACTCTTTATTATTATCTTAAGCTCTGTAAAATTTCCACTGAGACAGGCTTTTTTGGGTCAGCTGAATGCCTTGTGTGCTGTGGTCCCTCTAAATTTATTAAGCATGCATAACCAGTGTGCGTTATTTAGGGCAGGCAATGATATATGGGCTGTTTAAAAACAGTAATGTCACGGCCTTTACGGTATTGATTCGTAAAATTTATATGTCATCATAAATTTCTTGCTGTCATTGCTCCACTGCATGGAATATTATTCATTGTTTATATTCTCCTCTAATGTGAAATGTACCATTTCATGCTATTTCACAGTCTCTTGCCAGAAATGTGGTGTAAAATGATGATACTGTAGTTACTGAAAAATAAGACAAAAATATATAAAGATTTTTTTTTTTTTTTTTTGCAATGCATAATTTATTGTGAATAATCTGAAAAAAAAAGAAAATACATTAGTCAACATTTGATGAAAGGTTTTGATCCACTTCAAATGTTGACTACTGAAGTATCAATAATGAAAAATGTATCAATGACAAATTGTAATGAAAAAAACTTTTTGAAACAAGCTTCTAAAAAAAGATAGTTGGACACTTTAATATTATCTGAAAGTGAAACCTGACACCTTAATTAGATCGTCATATCTTGTCCTTGCTTGTCTAGCAATTATGAATGTTTCCCAGAAGGCCTTGTTTCCGTTACGCACCCTTGCTCTCTCTATCTTCTCCCTTCCATCTGTCCATCCATCCCTTTCTCTTTCCTCACATCTCCTCTTTTCTACGCAAGACCTGCTGTTTCTTTTTCATTAGTCGTATGCATAAATAAAGCCCAGACAAAAAGCCTCAACAAAGCAACATCGATCCACAAAAGAAATGCTGTAATCAAACTGATAACAAGCAGTCCATCGTCATAAATAAAGGCCGAGGGAGGGATGTGCTGTGATCATCCCTGGCTCTAATTACACATGGAGCCTCCCAAGAGGATGGGTTTGTGGTCATCTGCCAGCACTATGCACTCCACGTCTGCAGAAGTGGTTATTTTCGGATTGTTCTTTGATTTCAAATAGAGGCTGCTCTGCTCAGACCAAACTCTTCGTCACCATGGAGCTAGTTTGACGTCAGGGCTCGGAAGCATGACTTGCTGTTTTATTCTGTTGTCTGTCTGTTCATTCATGCCTATTGAGGCTCAGACTGTCATTAGCCTATAGCAGATACCATCTGCTGCATCTGGGTGGTTGAAATTTAGCCAGAAAATTTAGGGGAAACCAAACATAACAAAGGTGTGAAAATAATAAAGCTTTGCTCTTGCTCTTGCTCTTGTTCTACTTGAAAGTATATTGTATTTGATTTTATTTGAATCCAAATTGTGTCATATAAGATAAATATTTCAAAATGTAGCGTGACAGGTCATATATTTAGTTAAGGAACATGTCATATTTATTACCAATCATTAGTTTAGTGAAATCAAGTTTTCTTTCAAGAAGTATAACCAGTGCTCCAAATATATTGCAGTTATGGAAATCTAGTTAAGTCTGTCCAGTCAACTGCACTATTTTTGCAATATTTTGACCTGAATTAATGTTCTGTTCTATTTATTTTCTTTTTTCCCTGTGGTTGACAAACAGGCACAGTACTTGACATCTTTATAATATCTCTATTATTCTACAACCCGAATTCTGGAAATGTTGGGACGTTTTTTGAATTTGAAAAAAATGAAAACTAAAAGACATTCAAATCACATGAGCCAATGTTTTATTCACAATAGAACATAGAGAACATAACAAATGTTTAAACAGAGAAATTTTACACTTTTACAATTTTACAATCCACTAAATTAGCTCATTTCAAATTTGATGCCTGCAACAAGTCTAAAAAAAAAGTTGGCACGGGGGCAACAAAGGGCTGAAAAAGCAAGAAATTTTGAAAAGATTCAGCTGGGAGAACATCTAGAAACTAATTAAGTTAATTGACATCAGGTCTGTAACAGGATTAGCTATAAAAGGGATGTCTTAGAGAGGCAGAGTCTCTATAGTAAAAATATGCAGAGGCTCTTCAATCTGTGAAAGAGTGCGTAAAAAGATTGTGGAATACTTTAAAAACAACGTTCCTCAACATCAAATTGCAAAGGCTTTGCAAATCTCATCATCTACAGTGCATAACATCAAAATATTCAGAGAAACTGGAGAAATCTCTGTGCGTAAGGGACAAGGCACAAGACCTTTGTTGGACGTCCGTGGTCTTTGGGCCCTCAGATGACACTGCATCACTCATCGGCATGATTCTGTCATTGACATTACTAAATGGGCCCAGGAATACTTCCAGAAACCACTGTCGGTAAACACAATCCACCGTGCCATCTGCAGATGCCAACTAAAGCTCTATCATGCAAAAAGGAAGCCATAATACGAACATGGTCCAGAACATGGTCCCATGTCCTGTGGGCCAAGACTCATTTAAAATGGACTGTTTCAAAGTGGAAAAGTGTTCTATGGTCAGACGAGTCCAAATTTGACTTTCTTGTTGGAAATCACGGATACCTCCGGGCTAAAGAGGAGGGAGACCTTCCAGCATGTTATCAGCGTTCAGTTCAAAAGCCAGCATCTTTGATGGTATGGGGGTGCATAAGTGCATACAGTATGGGCAGCTTGCATGTTTTGGAAGGCACTATGAATGCTGAAAGGTATATAAAGGTTTTAGAGCAACATATGCTCCCCCCCAGACGACGTGCATTTCAGCAGGACAATGCAAAACCACATACTGCAGCTATTACAACAGCATGGCTTGGTATTAGAAGAGTCCAAATGCTGAATTGGCCTGCCTGCAGTCCAGATCTTTCAGCTATAGAGAACATTTGGCGCATCATTAATCGAAAAATACGTCAAAGACAACCACGAACTCTTCAGCAGCTGGAAACCTGTATCAGGCAAGAATGGGACCAAATTCCAACACCAAAACTCCAGAAACTCATAACCTCGGTGCCCAGACGTCTTCAAACTGTTTTGAAAAGAAGAGGAGATGCTACACCATGGTAAACATGCCCTCATCCCAACTATGTTGAGACCTGTAGCAGGCATCAAATTTGAAATGAGCTCATTTTGTGCATAAAATTGTAAAAATTTCTGTCTATGTTCTGTTGTGAACAAAATATTGGCTCATGTGTTTTGAAAATGAAGTTTTCATTTTATTCAAATTTAAAAAATGTCCCAACATTTCCGGAATTCGGGTTGAAAGAAAATAATATCTTAAGACAATTAATTATGGTCTTAACTAAAGTTGATAAATTAATGCTTATGTTGATTTGTATATATTAAAAATTAATTAAATATTGTATTTTGACTCAGTTGTCAAGCTCTTTTGATTAAGTATCTGACCATATGATTTAATGTCTTACAATAATATTTCACGTAGTTAGGTCAATTTATGGCCTAAATTAAATCCAAACATTACAAAATATAAAAAAGTGACCTTTTATATGCATTAATTTTAGAGACAGTTTTGCTAAAAACATATTTATATATTTTACTTTGGTTAATGTGAATGCAAAATATGAGGAAAATGTGTCCCAGACAGTCATACCAAGTATTTTGATTTTCAAAATACTAAATTTTCCAGCAGACTCTACTAGTGCACTGTTTAATTAGCAAGACACATACTTTAAGACAATTCACTATTTGTATATGTATGAAAAAATAAAATGGCATATTTTGGAAGGGAAAAAAACATTTTGAAAAAAATGAAGTGAGTTTAGTGTGCAATAGCTTGATTGATCTTGGGCTATTGGTTGGTCATAAAGGACATTACACTCTGTGTTTACAAGTGTCGCTATCTCTCTTTATAGGTGCCTACCTCGTTCCATACTTCATCCTTCTTATCCTTATTGGCATCCCACTCTTCTTCTTGGAGCTGGCGGTTGGCCAGAGGATCCGTCGAGGGAGCATAGGAGTGTGGAATTATGTTTGTCCAAGACTTGGTGGCATTGGAGTGTCCAGCCTGATGGTGAGTGAATAATGTTCTGGAGAAAGTAGTGGACTGAAACACAAGACACAAATGAGCAGTCACTCAAATGTATGTTCTTTTCTTGACTGAGATCATGTTGCTTCATTTGGTTTATGAGTAAATGAGGAAATCAGTTGTGTGTGAAAATGGTTGCGTTTAAATTGCTGACTTTAATGACATTGACTTGTGTCTGGTGCATGTCAGCTCAGACTGGGTGATTGATACAGTTTGAGATTCTAGTTCGTATGCTAATGTTTTGTTGGAAAAGGGTCACAATACAATAAGGAGCTTGTGAGTTCCAGACCAACAGCCAATTTCAGTGTTCTGAAGGTCCTAACAGATGCATTTATTTTTGATGAGTCACTAGCTTAAAAGTGCTAATTTACCAGCCATTCTGTGCTGAGTCATCCATTATAGACTCTGTGCTCTGATCAGTTTAATATGAGCACAGTCACACAACCTATCAGATGGGTTTCGATCTGAAAATATCACTCTGTCTGAACATGTAATACATTTATTTTCAGCCCCAGCTGCACCTGGACTTTCTGCTTTCCTCTCCTTGTACAAGCAGCTGTGCTTTGGAGATACTTTAGCAAGTCAGCAAGTACGTAAGGCCTTTTGGGAGCTGATGGTTATATACCATAAGCCAATGCACTGGTGCAGAAATCTGGTTATTGTATAAATGCTGTTTAATCAGAAGTTTCTTGGGAATGGCTTTCTCATTTGTAACAGGATGAGCTGAATACATATTATATATACTAATACATATATAAAATACAGTGGTGTTCAAAAGTCTGAGACCAGTTTTGCATTCTCTGATTACAAATTACATTTTCACCGTAATAATTTAAGTGATTTGATTATATTATTTAAAATATTGATTATATTATGTCCATTAAATACAATAATTGTTTAATTGCATTTAATTTATTAATATTTAATTATATACAATTATTTATTAGAATATTAAATGTTCTGTTAATCAAGATTAATTTAATTGAAAATTAACATTTTGTATTATATTTAGTATTTGGTATGTAGTCTGAATGAGACTGCTGGATTCGTTGACTTCTGATTGGGAATCGACCTTAATTGTGTTAACCTTCTACACAAAGGCAATGAAAAAACATGCAAGGAAAGCCATTTTGAAACCATGGGCCTTTGAATAAAACAGCACCACACTTAAAATGACTGTGGAGAAACACTCACGGACTATATGTGGCTGTTCTGCTGCAGCCGCTGCTATTAATACCCACGAAGCTACAGCAGAAAGAATGTGCTTCAATTATTCACTAACTCAACGTGCTGTGGACCAGTGACGTTGCAAAGAACCATTACTGCCCTGGTACAGACTGCAGGGAAAAATCAAGGGATAGATTTGCTGTTAACAGGCACTCGTTGCTAAACCCTGAACATACACGGTATTTCAGCACACAGAACACATTCACTTGTGTTCGAATTCTGTTTATGGACAGTATAAATGAAGTAAGGCTATTGAGTTTTAGGAGTTAAAAGACTTCAGATTTTATCCATTAAGTCATCCAATCATATATCAGACTCCAGGAGCCAGACTTTTGACTGTCAGCACAGTCTGGTGCACATCACTGCTAATACAACTGCCAGGAAGAGCTACTCTGACTGGCATGTACTGTAAAATGACTAACCACAACTTGTTTTTCAACATAGCATGTAGAGTTGGATAAACCTGAAATAGATGATGCAACAATACCAAACTAAACTGCCATGTAGGCATGTTGCGGTCATTATTTCTGTTTGTCCAGTAGACCTATACGTATTTATTTCAAAGCCATACAAGAAACACAAGAAAACATTCCCAGAAGATTCCCAGAAGGTGCCAGACAGCTAGATTGGATTTTGCCACCTAGATTGCTATTTTCAGTGCACAGTATGGCTCAGATGTTCAAGTAAACAGTTTAAAGTCAGGCAAAATGAGCCTTAGACTAGATGAGACCTTGCCAGGGGACAGTTTTTGGTCAATATTACCCCTTAATTATTTTATAGTTGTTAACAATATCCATTGTTTTTTTCTCTCATTCTACAGGTGTGTGGTTTTGTGGGTCTGTACTATAATGTGATTATCGGCTGGAGTATCTTCTACTTTTTTCAGTCGTTTCAGTATCCTCTGCCCTGGAGCGACTGTCCCATCAGGAGGAATGGTAGCCAAGCCAGTGAGTGCTCTGCAGTTTCTCACATAATGACTAGAAAGATTGGAGTCGTGTTGTTTTATGTGAAACATTTCATTTGGTACAACACTTTGCCTAATGAAATAAAATGTGGCACAGCAAGAAGCTTCTTGCTTCCATCACAGTCAAAGCTGTAGAAATATGTAGTATCATCCATTAATTGTGTGCAAACATCATGAAAGAGTTTTGTTTTCATGCCCAACAACAGACGACCTTAATAAAGTTGCAGTCTGTTATGTGTCACTATTTGTGACTTTTATAGCACTGCAGTCTTTCTTAAATGGAAAGCTCACCCAAAAATGAAAATTCTGTCATTTACTCACCTTCATGTCATTCCAAACCTGTATGAGATTCTTTCTCATGTTAAACATTAAAGAAGATATTTGAAAAATGCTGGTAATCAAACAGTTGATGGTCCCTATTTCTTTCCATACTATTGAAGTCAATGGGGACCAATATCGGTTTGGTTCTTCAAATTTTTTCCAAATATCTTCTTTTGTGTTCAACATAAGAAAGAAGCTCATACAGGTTTGGAACGACATGAGGGTGAGTAAATGATGACAAAATTTTCATTTTTGGGTGAACTATTCCTTTAAAGTACACCCTACACACATTGTACACCTTGTCACATTTCCTATACCGCTCTTCGTGAGCCTCATACTCAAGGTCATGTTGTGTGTTTTAGACTTCCCAGCATGCCCTGCGGCAGCGTCCCCTGGTCAATAAGTGGAGAATGAACTAGACAGAGGCTGAGACCTGCAGTCAGTCTCACTCTCAACCCCACTAAGAGTAGATACATGTAGACATGCAGCTTAAGTGGGCACAGCACTACAAATATCCAAATAAAACCAAAAACTATATTCTAGCATAAATTCAAACTCTATTTGTGGTCTTTATGTAGTACAAACTTTAAAGAATTGCTATATAGGCTAAATTATATTAAAAACCTTTTAGTGCACAGTGTTTCTTGGATACAGTTTTACTTGTACCTTTCCAGGATACTCTACTATGCTGTTAGAAGCAGTATTTGGATATTTCCATAGCACTGGCAGTGTTCTCTGCTGAAAATATTGGCAGGTCACCAGCATATGTTGTGTTTTGGATGCTGGTTTTCCCACCAGGTTTGGATTCGGCCCTAGGAAAAATATCAGTATTCAAATTAATGACTATTTTTATTTGAACAATCCTGATTCTCAACCAGTACAGCAAGATTCCCTTTACAAATCAATTTCATGAGTTGGTTTTTTAACATATAATTAAAAGAGATAAGTGCTGCCCTGTATAATAGACAGCATTAGAAGAAAGAGAATTTCTTTCATTCAATATGTAAGCAAAATCAGAACTGAAATGAACTGGAATCAAATCGATTTAAAATGGGAGTCTAATGAATCAGAATCAGATCCTAAGAAATACAATCTGATGTTTTCCACAAAGTCATCAAATAGTCAGTGCTATATTAATAGACATGGGCTTAATTTTGTCCCTCCGGTTTTCCTTTGTCTGGTTAGTTGTGGAGCCTGAGTGTGAGAAGAGCTCAGCAACCACGTACTTCTGGTACCGCGAGACCCTGAACATCACCAGCACAATCGCAGACAGCGGGGGTCTGAACTGGAGGATGACTCTGTCGCTGCTGGCTGCCTGGATAATTGTCTGCCTGGCTGTAATAAAGGGTATTCAGTCTTCTGGGAAGGTGAGGCAGACTTGCTACTGCATGAGATAATGAAATGAGAATCAGCTTAGTTGAGACACATCAATTTTCAGATAGCTTGAAGGTACAATCTGCAGATGCTGCATTATCAAGCTCTTCTGAACAATTACAATCACAATCTGCAATTATGATTATTTTCTCAGAGCGGAACATTTGTTTTCTCCTTGAAGCGAATTCAAGGTGTGATGATGCAGTTTTAGCAAACACAGATTTTACAAAGAAATACCCGTTTACCAGCATCACAGTGTCTGAACAACAAGGACACAAATAGTTGTCTACAAATCAAAATTTCTGCTAATCTCATAAAGCCAGTAGTGCTTCACCACCTGTTCAGATCATGTAACAAGAAAAGAGCCTCTGTAAGGCCAGTTCTTGAGTTTACATTTAATTTTTAATTAATCAATAATAATTAGATATTTTAGTTTTTTTTATTGGCAACAAAGATGTAACATCAGGCTTGAAATCAACCAAAAAGAATGGATTTTCACCTCAATATTTACATTTATGAACAAAAAAGTATTTATATGTGCTAAATTTAGGTCCTGTTGTAATAAGTAACAGAAAAATCGTTAATGCACAGTTATAGTTTTCTAAAAAATGTCAATGTAATCTTAAAAATCATTGTAAAAATTTGAACAAAGACACATTTGTTGCACCATGTTTTTGCAGGTGATGTACTTCAGCTCTCTATTTCCATATGTGGTGCTCTTTTGCTTCCTGGTGAGAGGGCTGTTTCTTAAAGGAGCAGTTGACGGCATTGCTCACATGTTCACACCAAAGGTAAGGCGAGTGTATACGTGCGCTGACTTTAAACACACGTGATATTTTGGAAATCCTTTTTTTTAGAGACTAAGGGACACATTTCATGCAATGCAAGCAAAGCTTTAAGATAGAAGAGTCAGCAATGTAAAAAGAAAATTTCTGCAGCTAAAAAACTGGACCCTGTCAGGTGGTTGGACTCCCTCTTGTGGTGTAGGTGGGATTTACATTAAGAAGAATGATTCTATTACCTTAATCAAGCATTTTAAACAATTGAAGGCCTTTAGCTATGTTAGCGCTGTTCATTTAAATTTTTAAATCAAATACTGTAAATGTAATTTTTAAAAATGTATTTAATTTTAGCTGGAGATCATGTTGGAGCCGCAGGTGTGGCGTGAAGCTGCCACTCAAGTCTTCTTTGCTCTTGGTCTGGGTTTCGGTGGAGTCATCGCTTTTTCCAGCTACAATAAGAGAGACAACAACTGCCATTTTGATGCCGTGCTGGTCTCCGTTATCAACTTCTTGACCTCTATACTGGCCACACTCGTGGTGTTTGCTGTGCTGGGTTTCAAAGCCAACGTCATGAACGAGAAATGTGTGGTGGAGTACGTGTGACCTCCTAATATGTCTGTGTATTTCTCTCATAAAGGGATCGTTTTTGTGATTGGATTAAGTTACACTTTCCATTGTAAAATAATATCTGTGCTTAATGCTTTAAATCTAAATGGGGAGGCTGGATTTCAAGGTCATCCAGCAGCCTCATGTCTGTGTTGTTCTCTTTTAGGAACGCTGAGAAGATTCTGGGCTACTTGAACTCAAATGTGCTGAGTCAGGATCTCATCCCCCCTCACGTGAACTTCTCCCACCTCACCTCGTCAGACTATGCTGAGATGTACGGCGTAATAAAGATTGTGAAAGAGGACAGTTTTGCACAGCTGGGGCTGCAGCCGTGTCTGCTGGAGGATGAGCTCAATAAGGCAGGTGTTCAGCCCATGAGCTGTCTGCTTTCATTCACAGGTTTCAGCTAAGCCATTTAGCATGGATAAAACTTACATTTAGACTTAGGATTTATTTATTTATTTGCCAAGTTCAATAGACAAAATGTCTATTGTATTCATTTCTTCTACTGAATCATAATACTATGGAATTTATTGTACTGTTCAAGCTATTTATGAACTTTAGGGCCATTTTGCACACTTCATTTTTATTTTTTTTTACAGCTTTAGCGTCCATGTACCCAGATTCAGCTAAGTTTTGGCAAAAGAAAACATGACTTCATTAATCAGTCCATTTTGAAGGGAAACAATTGTGTACGGTTCTAACTTAAATTTAAAAGGAAAAAAGAATGGAAGAAAAAGTACACTGACCTTTTAGTATAGCCTTTCATTTCTAGTTTATTTTCAGTTTGTAGTTTTTTTTCATCTTTATTCTGACTGTAAGTTTTAGTATTTCATCATTTCACTTTATTTTAGTTGTAATAATATGAGGTTATACAATTTAAAATCTTTGCAACATATTCTATGTCAAAAACTAAAACTAAAATTAGATTTTTTGTAGTTTATTCATTTTAGTTTAGTTTGTTTTTGTACATTGTTTTGTATTTGTATTTCATGTAATGAATATGTTTTCATTTAATTTAATTTAAATTCTAATTTTTTTTATTTAAACGGTAATAACACTGCTTATTCTCTCTCATCAGGCTGTTCAAGGCACCGGTCTGGCTTTTATTGCCTTCACCGAGGCCATGACCCATTTCCCCGGTTCTCCCTTCTGGTCTGTCATGTTTTTCTTCATGTTGATAAACCTGGGACTGGGCAGCATGATTGGCACCATGACTGGCATCACCACACCCATTCTGGATACTTTCAAAATTCGGAAAGAGATCCTCACAGGTGAGAGCTCCTGGTTTCTTCTTATTTTTCCAATGTATATTATTATTGTGGTGATGCTGGGCCACTTTTAGGTGGCACTGAGTAACCTGTATGATCTTGTATTTCCCACAGTGGGCTGCTGTATTGTGGCTTTTTTGTGTGGCTTGCTGTTTGTCCAGCGTTCAGGAAACTACTTTGTTACCATGTTTGATGACTATTCTGCTGGTCTGCCCCTCACCATTGTGGTGATCCTGGAGAATGTATCTGTAGCCTGGATATATGGCACCAAGAGGTGGGCAAATTCACTTACTGCTTGTGAAGTTCTCTAGCATTTTGCTTCAAGAGCTACATAAAATAGGACTGTATCTCTGAAATCAGATCTCCTCCTTGTCTGTTCTTGGTAACACCAAATAAAGTCCCATGCAGTTCAGTGTATTTTTGTGTCTGATATTGATCAGCGCTGTAATTCTGCATGCTTTGCGGCGTTCATCAGGTTCATGCAGGATCTGGAGGACATGCTGGGTTTCAGACCGAACTCTGTTTACTTCTACCTGTGGAAGTATGTGTCTCCAGTGTGTCTGCTCATACTGATTTCTGCCACTGTGGTAGAGATGGCCATCAGCCCTCCGGGATACAATGCATGGGTGCAAGACCTGGTTAGTTACACACTAGTCTGTCTAGTTGGCTATTTAATTAATCATCATTTTAATGTTATTTGACTACATTTTGGTACATATAGATTGACATTTTTATATTTTGTGGTAGTTTATATTAATACCCCTAGTTTAAACATTTTCCCCCCTTTATTATCTATATATGCAATTACATCTAGGCAGTGTCTTTTCAAAGGTTTGGTTGGTAAGATTTTTTAAATGGTTTTGAAAAAACTCTCTTAAACTCACAAAGGCTACATTTATTTGATCAAGATTAACAATTTGAACAATTTTCTATTTTCATATATTTAAAAATGTCATTTATTCCTGACAATTCTGAAGCATTACTCCAGTCTTCAGTGTCACATGATCCTTCAGAAATCAGTCTAATATGCCAATTTGGTTCTCAAGAAACATTTTTTATTATTATCAATGTTGAAAACAGTTGTGCTGCTTTAAGTTTTTGTGGAAACTGATAAATTTTTTACAGGATTCCTTGATGAATAGAAAGTTCAAAAGAACAGCATTTATGAAATAGAAATCTTTTGTAACCTTATAAATGTTGTTACTGTCACTTTTGATCAATTATATGTATCTTCGAATAAAAGTATTAATTTCTTTTTCAAAAATCTTACTGACCCCAAACTTTTAAATGGTAGTGCATGTACTTTAAGGAGGGAGTTAGACAAAAATTCTAGATTTAATGACATTTAAATAAGAAAATATTACTCACTTTGTCACTTCTATTCCATTTAATCAATTCTTTCTCTCCTTCTCTCTATAATCAGGCCACGGAGAGGTTTCAGAGTTATCCTCCTTGGGCACTAGCCATGTGTTTTGCTCTGATCATTGCGGCCATGCTTCCTCTTCCATTGGTCTTTATTGCCCGTCACTTCAACTGGATCCCAGACGGCTCCAACAAGCTGTCCGTCTCCTACCGCAAGAGCCTGGCGAAGGAGGCTTCCACCCTGGAAGATGAGACAAGGTTCATCCTCGGGAAGAACCCTAGCGAAGCCCCTTCTCCCATGCCCAGCCACCGGGCCTATCTGGGCCCTGGCAGCACCTCTCCTGTGGAGCTCATCACCAACTCTACCTCCATCAGCGGCTATGGCAGCGGTTACCAGACCAACCCCGCCCCTCCCAAATCTGAGTCATGATCCTCCAACCCACCGACCAGAGACTGAGACGGAAAGAGAAAGAAGATGCTGAACAGATGAGAAGGTCCTAGTGTTGGTCACACCTTAACCCAAGCCATCCAAAGGAGCAGGACAGACAGAGAGACACAGAGATCCTTCCTAGACAAGTTCCCCTGGGCCCAATTATTCATACGGACTACAGATGTTGGTCTGAAGGTGAAAGACAGCCTGAAGCTTTCAAATCAAAATGTAAGGTGGCTTATTTGGTGAGTTGGTAAGTTATTTTTTGCATACAGATAAATGTGTCAACTCTAAGAAGGTTCAAACATTCAAGCTTCAGGTTTGGTCTCTGTGACTGGTTCGGGGTCATAGGGATGGTGAGAGCTCAGGTTAAGGTGTTACCAATGCTGCTGAAATCCAGACATCTTACAAAATGCGCAAGATACGAGATGCCATGCAAGGAATTTCATTTAAACTCATCTTTAGAGCTCATAAAGGGACACGACTCAGAGGGGCTCCGAGAATCTAAAGCTTTCACTTCTTATAATGAGCCCTCTAGTGGATATTATGTAAGTGTCACTGTTAAATACAGACCACCTGAGAGTAGATTGAATTGATAGCTTGATTTCTGTTCCCGACTGAAGTACATCTTCATTTAATAAGTGTTCTTGGTTATAGACTTTGCACGTCAACAGTCTGTCATGTCCACACCTCAGCACAAGAGGGCGACATGTGTATTCATACACAAAGCACATATGTATGTAGTCTCAGTGCAGTATCAAATATATACAGTATAAGTGTCAGGTTCAGGCTGTTTTTGCAGCTGGATTTAAGTTTCATTTTTGGAAAGTTTTACCTAGATGTTTTTATTTTTTATAATCAAAACAACTGTGACTGCCTGATGAGAGGTGAATTCCACACAGCACAAGAAATGACATTTTCAGGATGCAATAAGGGGTGCCGTTTGAGCCAAGTAAACTCCACCAACTAGAATTTAATAAATTACACATGAATTAAATGGGAACAAATATTATTTAATTTCCATTTCAGCAGTGGCAGTGATAGTAATGAAATGAGTGGCATTACCTGGTTTACTGGTGAGGTTTACTTTGAAGCCCAGTTCTAAACCTGTGGAGAAATCTGCATTTGCTGTGCTATTAACTTGTTTTTATACTTAAAGTCATCACGCTTGGTGGAGATTAAACTATTTTAGGCCTATATAATTATTTAGAGTTAAATTTGATGAAGATGGTAAGCTCCAAATAGGGAATGGTACTGAAATCTAAGTTTTTAAATTTCAAGCCACAAAACATGTAAATGGTTAAGTGGTGTTTGCTTATGCTTTACAAATGCCAATGTCAGATTATTTACTGTAGTACACAGAGAAGCATTTGGCCCTTGTTCAACACTGCCTGTTTTCAAACTTGTTGTTCTGCAGGGGCCATATTATTGTCATCAGGGTCACTAAACAGATTAAAGAGTTGGGATTTTTCTGTAATACAGCTGATCTCCAGAATTTGTGCAAAATATATTATGAGGTCATTTGTGTGGATCTGATATTTTAAGACTTTTTTGGAGGAGAGAGAAACATTTCAGCAACTTTCAAAATGCCACACAAATGACCTCTTAATTTCAAACACTGCAAAGATTATTATTTAATTAATAAACAGTTATATATAAACACACACACTATCAATCAAAAGTTTGTGGTTAGTAATATTTTTTAAGATGGGAATTCTTTTATTTAGCAAGGATGTATTAAACAGAATAGATCTAAAGTGACAGTAAATACATTAAAACAGGTAGTAAAATGTAATATTTTACAGCATTACTGTTTTTTTTTCTTGCATTAATGCAGCATTGGTAAGCATTGGAGACTTTCAAAGACATACAAAAATTCTGATTCATAGCTTGTGTGATGTATGTGTGTGTGTGTGTGTGTATGTGTATATATATATATATATATATATATATATATATATATATATATATATATATATATTAATCTTTCTTTTTTTTTCTTTAAAAATATATTACACACAAAAAAAATGTTGAAATATGTTTTTAAAAGATTGCTGTAAATCAACCTGATGTGGAAAAGCAGTTGCATGTCTTTATAAGGTAACATATATTGAGCTGGAAGAAGAAGACCAGTTTTCTTGAGGAACCAAAGTATAGTAATGTAGTAAAGTAATGTGTAGTCCCTTTATATGTAGTGTGGAGTGAGTAGTGTGAAGACTGCCTAATGTGATTGAGAACTGCTGCCGTTAAAAGCTTAATAATCTGCAAGGCTAAACATGTTCTCCGTTTTAGTTTGATTTATGTGCTCATTACAGATACACTGGTTCTAATGAATGGGATTCATTTTCAGTATTTATTCCAGTAAGAATAGATTCAGGAAGCTGAAGAGGGCTTGAGAGCTGAGGGGAAAGTGTGAAGGAGAGTGGGACAGGAGTTGTGGATCTTATTGAAACCCTGATGAGTACAACGGCAAAGCTTTTGATCATACAGCTGCTTGTAGCTTTTGAGTCTGTCATAAAGGCTGCTGAGGTAAAAATAGACACGGTCTAGGCTGGTTACCCAGGGGAACCTGTGTCAGAAACAGCACGGCTGCATGTTAATGAGTCCTCCGTGTGTGTGTGTGTGTGTGTGTGTGTGTGTGTGTGTGTTTGTTTGTGTTGAGGAGGGGTTTCAAGATGTTCCTGTAAGGCCCTTGTTGTATCCCTAGCAACCACTGCATTTCACAACAACAATGGGAAAATCATTTAAAGGGACAACTCACCTAAAACAATTCTTTCATTCTGTCATCATTTATTTGTTGTTCCAAAACCATATGACTCCCTTGCTTCCATGGGGCATAAAATATTAATTTATTTAATAATACATTGGTTGCTTGTTTCTAACCAATGAAAGTTAACAGGGACTGGGACTGTCAAGCTTTAAAAAAAGACAAGAAACATCATGAAAAATAGTCCATATATCTGCTCTAGCCATAAATTTCTTTCACAAAGCTATAATAAGTAATTATTCACTGACCATTTTCGCCTCCATTGTAGTGTGTCATTCAAATATGTTGTTTTGGAAGTTCCCCATTCACTTTCATTGTTCATTTTGAAAATGAGAGTGAGTCAATGATGATGAATGAGTTTTCATCTTTGGATGGGCTTTGGAAGAGCCCACACTTTGCCTACGCTAAGATGGAGTGTGTCACTATTTACTGAAAGAAATTTAGGTGGTAAGAAATATGTGAAGCCATCCCTCTAGAGTCTGCCCTTATCACACAGTCAGAAGATATTTCGAAAGAGCACATTGATTCATAAATCAGGACAGATTTTAAAATTTTACATGCACAATTTGTTTGTTGTAGTGTGTAGTTGTCCAGTGTGTGGTAAAGTACAATAATGTTAATGTTGCTCCTGCAATAGCACAAGATTGTCCTCAAGGTGTCGCTGTTTGCCGTTGATTAGTGTGTTGATGGTGTGTCTCTGTGCCCAGCCTCATCCCCCAGCCCCGCCGCTGAGCACAGCTGGTGCCTCTCATTATCGCTTATACTCTAATGGTTAGTGTGAAACATATATTGTTTGTTTTGTTGTTTGCTTGTGGCACTTTTGGGTTTGTGCACTTTACCTTCTCTAGACAAGAGGCCCCAGAGCTGCATCTCACAAGCACAAAACGACACTAGGATTGTTTAAACCACACTGACAAACAGATGCAACTTTAACTGGTGTATTGCCAGTCAAGCAAAATTTGAACTTGTGACCCCTCACACTGAAATAATAATATTTTTAAATATTAAAAATATCACAACAGCTCATATTCAGACTGAAATCCAAAAATTGTTCCTAGTTTTAAAACAGCACCAAGTTACTAACAAAACAGACATAGAAAAGAGCTGTCCAATTAAAATCTCCTCTGTGGGCAGCTTGAATATTAAATTGTACATCAGGGATCTTCAAAAGGGGGTCCATGACCCCTAGAAGGTCCACAACAGTACAGCAGGCCAATTATATTTTTTTGTGAAAATATGCATTAAACAAAAATGCAATATTAAGTTAACTTCAACCAAAGTCAAAGCTAAGAAGCTAAAGTTCAGACAAATAATCCATTCTCCCACCCACATTATTTGTAATAACACTTTACATACATTCTTAGCATTTCAAATTCAACATTTACCAATATTGTACATCTTAAAAGTTGATCAAGATTAATAACAAATCTGTTAACAATAGTTAATACACTAAACTAACCTGAACAAACTACGAACAAATGTATTTTTTTATTAACTAATATAATATTATATATATATATATATATATTGTTAAAAATAATTGTTAGATAATGCATTAGCTAATGTTAACCAATGCTAGGATTAAAATTAAATGATGTATTTATGATTTTGTGCATCATTTCACATAATAATTAAATAGAGATCCATATTATTTTTTAAATAGCCAAGGTTACACTTCTTTATGATTCTTAATACAGAATCAAAACTACAAAAATAAAAAGTGAACTGGCTCTAGCTGATATTCGTTCCTCTTTCATAACCATCTGCACTCCCCAGACCAAGCTCAGAGAACCTTAGTTCTGACCTTCCTCTTTATATCTCAGAAGCATTCCCTATTTATAGCAGATATTTTACATATGTCAATGTTTTTTTTCCATGACAATACCCCTGAACACATGAACAGCATTTGAAAAGACAATATAAATGAATGAACAGGGCACAAATAACCAATCAAGGCACAAACATGAACAAAAGCAAACATGCTTAAAAGTACACTTTTATCAGAAGTACTATTCATTTTGTTCTAAAATGTTTTAGGGAGAAAAAATGTGAATTGCACCTTTAATAGGCTGCATTAGCACAAAGCCAAGCACAACATTCAGCAGCAGATTTACACAGCATGATCTGAACATGCATTACAGTGCATTATATACATGTATACAAGCATTAAAATGCTTACTCTGACTTTTTTGGTTGGGAAGCAATAATCATATCACTCATATCATTTACACTCCTCAGAGATGATAAGCGCATGCCTCTCTCTATATAATGGTCACAGATAGTGGTAATAGATTACGGTTGTACATCCTGCTGTGATGACATGCAGCGGGAATTCATTAATACATAATCACAAATGCTCTCTGTTCAAATAGCATGCGTTCACTACAATCTTTACAGATATTTATCAGACTCAACTACTGAGATTAATCCACTACATCTGTTAGACAATCTGGAGTTACGTGGCACATTTTTATCTTTTTGAAGCACAGACACAACTGCACTTTTATTTTGCCCTTTATTTGCAGCTCTGAGACCTCTTGAAACAAAACTCATTCTAGCGTGAACGTTGAGCCATATTTTAGTTGACTACAACTGAAGAAATGTACAACAAGCATCTCTTTCTTTTTCAAGAGGTGCTGGAGGCCATAATGTTTGTGAGCAAAGTGCTATACTGTATATTTATGTACATTGTGATTCTGAATATTATATCTGTAAATATCGGTGTACATTTTGTTAAACGAACGGTAATTAGTCTATGAAAGGCAAACAGGTCAATTCTTGTAACACTGCTGTGTATGATATTGTTGTACAGTTAAAGCGTAGAATATTTAACTATTTTGTACATTGTGCAATAGTGTATTTGTTGTGTATGGGGGTAATGTCTGTTGTATCAAGTGTGTGTGTGTGTGTGTATGTGTGTAAAAAAAAAAAAAGCTGTTTTATTTTTGCTATTTTGATGTTGTGAGTCCCTTACCTCCCTTAATTCACCCCCAGCTGTGAGTTTTGGTTCCTCTGTGAACATGACTCGATCATTTGTGTGTTCACGCCGCAAAGATTGTTGGTTAGTGCACTGAAATTTTCTTTTACGCTTTTAATGTAAACGTTGGTTTAAATTTGATGTGGACGTCAGCTTATCATACAGACAGCACCTTCTGTACGCTCCTCTGGCCTTAGTATCCGCAATATTATTGTTTGCTGCTTCTAGGTTTCGTCAAAAGTCAAAATGTTCAAGCACTTTTTACGTTTAGACCGACTATATTCAGCGCAATCATTATTAGTAGTGTTAGATTATTGTAACACACACTTAGCTGGGACATTTCCACACTTTTAAAATAACTGTTTTCTACTTGAATATCTCTTAAAATTTAATTTATTCCTGTAACGCAAAGCTGAATGTTCAGCAGCCGTTACTCCAGTCTTGGGGGCTTGGGGGCAGTATGATACTTTAATACTTTTATTCAGCAAGGATACATACAATTGATCCAAAATGACAGGAAAGACATTTATAATGTTACAAAAGGTTTCCATTTCAAATAATGCTGTTCTTTAAAAAAAATGTATTCATCAAAGAATCCTGAAAAAAAAACACCAAATCAGCACATTAGAATGATTTCTGAAGGATCATGTGACACTGAAGACTGGAGTAACGGCTGCTGAACATTCAGCTTTGCGTTACAGGAATAAATTAAATTTTAAGAGATATTCAAGTAGAAAACAGTTATTTTAAAACTGTAATTTTATTTTACAATATTACTGTTTTTAGTTTACTTTTGATTGACTAAATCAGATTTTTTAATTACATTTCTATTTCAGTTTTTAATTTTAATAGTTTATATATTTTAAATAAAATAAATAATGTTAACAAGTGTTAGGGGAATAAATGCACCATTTATTTTAGCATGAGACTGTAGCACAAAAGCATCAAGGACTGAGACCTTTGTACAGTCCGACCACATCCTGTCTCTTAAGTGAATCTCTGTCCAGCTGAGCGTGTGAAGCCAGAAGTCCTTCCTCTGGCAGGAAGTGATGCGGAAGTCAAAATGGAATTGACAGGTCACCGGACATGTTGAGATACGCCAACTTTCCTGAAGCTCTAACAGCTGACTGGAAACAATTAATGTCTACAAACCTATTAGATGAAAGCTCTCACATCCCTCTAAGAGATTCCCAATCAGGGGCACATGGAAAGATGTTCAGTGCATTGTTAAAATTATGAAACATAAACAGTAACTTAAAATACAAATATAAGAATTGTTAGAAGAATAAACAATAGAAACGTTTTTGGTGCAATGAACACCTTATTACACTCAGTTCCTTTAAACAAAAAGTGAAAATGTGCTGAAAACCCTTAGGCCATCCAAGGTGTAGATGAGTTAGTTTCTTCACCGGAACAGATTTGGAGAAATTTAGCAGTACATCACTTGCCCACGCATTGATCCTCTGCAGTGAATGGGTGCCGTCAGAATAAGAGTCCAAACAGCTGATAAAAACATCACAATAACCCACACGACTCCAGTCCATCAATCAACATCTTATGACGCGAAAAAGCTAGATGTTTGTGACAAAAAAAATAAATAAATAAAAATCCACCATTAGGACGGTTTTAACTTCACAAGAGTCCTCTATCCATAATATTGCTTTCTCCATTGAAAAAATAATATTGTCTGAATTGGGAGAGAAATATGCAAAGATCAAATATGCACCATTTACAAATGAAAAACAGCCCAAAAGAGTCGCAAACAAATAGGGGATGGACTTTTTCACTGAAGGAAGCATTATAATGTAGCAGTGGTTTGAAGTTATAATGTTTACTGATTAATTTTGTTTCTTTCGAACATGCAGCTTTTCACTTCACAAGACCTTGTGAGACACAGGACATTCACTGCAGAGGATCCATTGGAGAGCATGTGATGTAATGCTACATTTACCCAAAGCTGTTCCAATGAAAAGGAAACAAAATCAAGTTTAGTTGGATGGTATTTTGTGTGTTTATACCCATAAGCACTGAACATGTACTGAACATGTAATACCCCTTAGTTGAGCTCTCATTGTGTTATTAAGAGCTGAAATACTAATCTAGTCACTAATCTACCTTTTATCTAGCTCTCAATTGGCTTTTAGGGTCATTAAGGAAATTAAGGAAATTTGCACAAAAAAAATAAAAAATACATTTGCATAAACTTCCCCCAAACGCCTTTCGAGCATGTTAGGCTGCCGTCAATGTCACATGGGCCAATTTAGCTTTGAACTGTTGCATGAAACTGGGTTTTAGCATGAATCTCAGTACACGAACGCTGACATTTATTAGGCTGTGGCAGTGTGAGGGAGTTGGGTAGCAAAACTAGTGTTATCGCCATCTGAGCCTCTGATTGTGGCTTCTGTTCCGTCAAAGTCACACAAAGGCTTTTGGGGACAGTGTGTAGAGCGTTTTAGGTCTCAAGTAAGGTGGCGGAATCTCACATTGTCTACTTTTGACTGTACTGTGTGTGGAGTTGTAGTGTTTTTAATATCACAGATTTGTTTTGGTATGAAAGGAGATACCATAAGAAGACACTCCAGATTCAGCATGTGAGTATGTGTTTCTGTTTTAGGGGGCAGAGAGTGCGTCATGGCCGACCCCTCACACTCTCCACTTTGTACTGTACACTCTTGTTTCATCTATATCCTGTAAACAGACTTTTCCTCCATCACAGGCCTGAAATTGCTATCTCTATCTTTTCTCACACCCACTCACACAAGCAGTGGTAAATCTAGGAGTGACATTCTTAATTATAGAACAGGACATCGACGTCCGTCAGCAGATGTTTACTTGGCTGAGATGCAGCTTCCTGTTTTCCCATCACAATCTACCTGATTTAGCATCAGCCCCTCAAGTGCAAAAATAAAAGAAATTTAAATGTCTAAGCAATGCAACTCATTTGTAAAAATGAACTTTTGCTTCCTTTGTTTCCTCATTCTTTCTTCGGTATTCAAGGTCGAGTTTGTGCAATACAGAAGGATATAAACATCAATAATGTTTTTGCTTGATATTATGGGAAAACACGACTCCATTCTTTAAGCATTTAAAAGTCTTTAAAATCTATAAAAAATAAATAACTGAGTGACCGTACTGTATCCACTTGTCTTCTTAATTAGCATATTTGCCTTGTTTGTCAGTATCTTTAAAAATAAATAATTACAAAATACATTTACTTGGGAAGCAAAATTGCATAAGATACTGTGACTTGTTTCAAGAGAATATATTCTAAATTACATTTATTTATCCTTATTTGTGGTTTTGTCTTGTTTGTAATACATTTTAAAACATCATATACTTCTGTGTTAGCAAAACTGACTATTTAGAAATCATAACTCCAGTCAATGTCAAATGATCCTTCAGAAATAAATCTAATATGCTGATCTGGGGCTTAAATTATAAGACAAATTTTTTTGTAAAAACCGTGATACTTTTTCAGGATTCGTTATTAAATCAACAGCATTTATTGTAAAATAGATTTTTTTGTAAAAGTCACTTTTTATCAATTTAATAAATAGATCCTTGCTAAATAAAAGTATGTTAAAAAAAGAAAGAACGAAAGAATAACTGAAACATGAGGCAACAGGTGAATCTGTAAGATGAGTGCTTTTTTCCTGTTTGTCTCTGTTGGCGATTGCTGCGTGACTTTTTCAGCACAAGCGAGCTGGAAGAGGAGTGAGGAGACCGCTGGGCCATTGTTTTCCTCAGCCCAGGGGAGTCGCTGTAGGAAAAGAGGCCCGAGCCAAGAATGTGTGCAAACGACATGTTCCAGCACCTGCACGCTTACACATCACACTCCTCCATATCCTTTCACACTCTCACAGACAGCGTCAGACAGAGAGAGACTATCTGGTGCTAGCTATGATGAATTAATAAACAAAAATAGTACTCAACTTCTATCCAAGTAGAACAATACTGATCCAGCATCAAAACAATTCCTACTTCACACCTTTTCTAATGCACACATTTATGGGAAGCAAAAATGAAAAGAAACCTTCCTCACCACACTCTTTACACACTATAAATGTTACTTTGGCTCAAAAGACTATTTGAAACAACCCCAAAAAAGCTCACAAAATGATTCAACGGTTGGCCTATATGCAACTAAAGAGAATAAAACACCCAAAATCAGCCATACCTCAAGGATGCTGCTTTGCAATCAGACTCTTTTTATTGCTCCTCACATTTGCTCATGAAACTACATTAAGGCATTTAATTAAAGGTGATAATGAGACCGTGGGCCATCACAATCCAGCACCTCTCTTACGAGTTTAAAGGCATATAGATTAAGGTTTACCCCTGACAGGGTGGTCGGAAATGAGTGTCTGCTGTGTGCAATGAACCCTTAAAATCCATGTTTTAAAACCACAGTAATAAGGGCAAGGTGAAATCCAGAAACATATCATGCTCATTGTGACAAAGGAGAAAAACACACCTGAGCTGAAGTAAGGTAAATGACTCATTTTCATGCCCAAGATCTTCTTGTTTGTCTTGAAATATCTACAGGCTGTTAAAACAAAATACTTTAGAAGCAAAATTGCATAAAACATTTTCAGAGATTCAGTAATAGGCTACCGTCAAATGCACTGACACTAGATGAGAACAAAACTTGAATTGAACTGAGCTGAATAATGCCTTCTGCTTTATAGATGATCCAATTAGATCAAATAGATAAAACTTGTGCAAAACGTATGAATTTTACAACATCAACACTATTATTGAACTGAACTGAATCAACACTGAACTTGAATATTCTCTTCAGATATTCTCTCTACTAAATGCTGAACTTGTTTTATAATGTAACTTCACATTTATTTTTAGTTATTGAACTAAACTGAACCAAGTGAGGCTGAATAATGGCAATACTTGCTACAGCTGCTTTACAGCAGACCATACTGTAAAGCTGCTTTAAAATCTCTGTTATAAAAATAAAAGTGGCATGACTTGAGAGAGTGTGTCTTTATTTGTCTTACCTCAGTGGCAAACAGTTTTCTTTCTTTCTTTCCAGCAAATAAAGTGGCATTTGCTGACAAAAAAAACAACAACAACTGAAATCTTTGCAAGCCCACAAGATAATTGTACACACACGTGCAATAAACGTCTCCTGAGCTCATGAAAAAAACATGGGCGTGTTCACGCGTTAGCATTTCCTGTTTATTTATATTTTGCCTTAAAGTACGTTAATTAAATGTGCTACCTATCAGATTGTGTTTTTTAAACGTCTACACCTACACCAACCCTAAACATACCCTTACAATAATGCAAATACAGTAATTAATTGTTGTTCAGTGTAACAAAAATTATGCAATATTGATGTGCACATAAGTCCTGGTAGGACAGTCTGGCCGTTACTGTATTCCTTCCCCAACACTTATTTTCGTGCACACGTGTCTCCATAAATGTAGTCTATAGCCCTATTCACACGGGATTAGTATTACCTGGTGACCTCCAGTCATTTGTAATAATTGCGGAGGTTGTCTGTGATCTTAATCCCGTGCGAATCGGCCATGTCTGTAATTTGTAAAGTAAAAATTCCCCCGCAAATGACCTACCATATTTCACCGAACACCGAGGTCCTGTGATAAAATTAGTCCCGTGCGAATCGGCATCTCTGTGATTCGGCCAGCATTTAGCGGGTCGTGTATCATTTTTCAAGGTTTTTTTTTCCTGTGCGTCTTTTTATCTATCTTTTGCGAAGAATGGAGCTGCGTTGGAGTGTTTGATAGTATTTTGGGTGCTGTCATATCGCTACACCATGCAATTTGCTGAAAGAGAAAGCTGAAAAGGTTTTGAGGTTACTGTGTTACAAATAAGCATAAAGCTTGAGATATTATTTTAACCTGGTGAAATGTAAATGACGGCACGAAACTATATTAGTTTCCTTTTTTTTTTTTCTTCTTTTTTTTTTAATCCATCTAATTGGACCATAGAACGGGACTCTCAAAGCCTTGACATCCGGGTATACGGGAGATAAGTCAGTAAATTCGAGTAAAATCACAGGCTTCGCTTATCCCGTGCGAATGCACCACACGAAATTCAGATGTGGGGGGGTAATTTCAAAATCACACATGGTCCCCAGATAATACTAATCCCGTGCGAATAGGGTTTATGTATGTAATGTATTTAACAAAACCAGTTTGTCAAGCGAGAAAGAAAAATAAACTTAATTTCATATGTATTGGGGGGGGGGGGGGGCAGTTTTACTGTTAGTATAAATTATATTTTTGCGGTTTGCAGAACCTTAAGCCTTTATGTGTAGTCTAAGATTTACAATCACGTTTGGCATGTAAAATCTGATTGGCATGGAAAATCACTTATCTCACCTGTTAAGTGTGGTGAGTTGGGTAGTATATGCAAACATTATATCCTGCTCTTCAGGCTCATAATCTGAAATTTGTCTTCTTGAAAGTTTGGATCTTAGCAATGTCAGTGCTCATATTTGCATTTGCACTTTCTGCAGTCAAACAAAGATTTCCATATGAACTGAAAAAGTTCTTTATGGTTTTGTGCATGTGTAGGAGTCTGTATAAAAGTGTGTGAGCCCACATGTGTGTGTGTCAAGTTTTAACAGCACACATTATCAGTGTGAAGCCATTGCAAGCACTCGCATGTGCCTGTGCTAATGGGCTGTGGATTAAAGCGCCCACTGATTGGATAATTACAGTAACAAGGGCTTAACCACTTTCACATTGATTTTAAAGTAAGGTGGCTTTTTCCTCTCCTCTTTAACAGAAATCGTACAGGAAAAACTGAATGCTTGGAATCAGATTTTTAAAAGTGATCTTATCTCACCCAGCCAGTGCAACTCATTACATCACACTCAGTACAGGGCTGGAAATAGAGGGGTTAATGTGTGCATTACTGCAAACAAGATTAATATTAATGCTTTGAGACCATACATTTGTGAGAGTGGACATTTGAAATGCATAGTAATGGCTTCTTTGTTTCTATTGGTTTACTGCCAGTAAAACTCCATCCAGACTGAGCGTTTGTAAGTGATGGTGGATCTCAAATGTGTCCATACTAATGGCTTCATATCTGTCCACTTCATGGGTGATAAAAGCCTCTCAAATGCAGAAGCTTTTGACTCTTCAACAGATAAATGCCCATTCCTCTTACAGCATTTATCTTCATATTCAAAGAAACAAGTCGACTGGTTATCAGATGGTCCTACATTCTCCTGTGTACCTGATTCTGCTGAGTTTCTATAGACTGTGATTAATGCTTGAGAAAAAGTGTTTACACAGAATGAAACTTTAGAAATGTTACTTCTGTTGACTGTTGATTTGTGATCGAAAAGTTAATGCCTGCAGGTATTTGGTTTCCTTGGATACTGGGTTCAATATGTAAATAAATACATAAATAAAACTAGCTGCTTGAAAGTCCCTGTTAGCAAAGATTCAATCTGACCTTTTCATTTCCGAAATGTTAAAGTACATAGGGTAGAACAGGACTAAAGGCTCGCGGGAGGAAAAAGACTAAACAGTAATAGCACTTTCCTGTTTCGTATCATCTTCTCAGAACGTTATCTTTGCAGAAAATGAAGTGCTACTATCAAAATAAATTAAATACCTCTGCAGTCATGAGGCATTATTAATGTAGTATTGACACAGATTTAATCTAACTGGATCAACAGCATTTTGGTGGTTTATTATTGTTTTGTTTTTTTGTTGAGTGTTGATTAAGATATGCAAACATTTGTTTGCTTGTCTTGTGTCTCATAATAGAAAATGTGAACATGCCTGATAGCATCATGCTAAACTTGGATATCATGGCTCTGTCAAACCAAAGGTTGATCACATGGGTCCACTGGGCCTCAAACAGGACTCTGACAGGAAAGATACACAAAGGTGAACAGGAAACATTCAAGAACAGTGTGTTTTCAAGGAAAGATTTCTAATTCTTCCCAGATGTTCACAATTTGAACAATACTTGGAAACGTTTATGTAATAGGACTGAATTTAGCATAAATTTCCATTATATTAAAGGAATAGCTCACCCAAAATGAAAATTTGCTGAAAATTGACTCACCCTCAGGACATCAAAGATGTAGATTAGTTTGTTTCTTCACCAGAACAGATTTGGAGAAATTTAGCATTACATCACTTTCTTACCAAATGGATCCTCTGCAGTGAATGGGTGCCGTCAGAATGAGTAGTCAACATGGCTCCAGTCCATCAATTAACATCTTCTGAAGTGAATAGCAGCGTGTTTGTAAAAATCCTACCTTTAAAGCATTTTAACTTTAAAGTGGTCATGAACTGTCTTTTGTTTTATTTTGTACTATTCTCTGAGGTCCACTTATTATCAAGATTTTTACATCCAAAAAAAACATAATAATTTAGAAGTAATAGGCTAGTTTCTGTCCTGTTTTTAAGCCCCCTCATCAGAACGCTCTGTTTGAATAGGCGTGGGCGGATTGTAAGCTTGAAAGTAAACGCCCACTGCTATGATTGGCTAATAGTTGTGTATGTTTGTATGTTGTGTATGGGGTTAAACAGGCAGTGATGTAGAAGCAGGTGTTGATCTTCTGCAGAGGCAGTGTTTGTCCACACCATTATGTCATAAAGTGGCACGTTCCACAACCTGTTGTTTTGGCAGATTGGCTTCAGTATAAGCTGTTTTTAGACTAACGAGAAAGTTTTGAGTTCTGAAACTCACAGAATGTTTTTTATAGCACAATGACATCTTATATGTCAAAAGATCAAGGCAATTTTGATTTCTCAGTTCATGACCCCTTTAAATCATGGCTTCTGGGCAAAATATGAGTCTATAATCTATAGTAACACTTTCTCCAGGGAAAAAGCCCATCCCTTGTTGCCCTCTCACATTAAAATTGACAACATGTTTAAAACAGTTTTAAACTGTTTTTACTTGTAAACAGTGCATAATCTCTGCATATTTCTCCCCTAATTCAGATAAGATGACTTTTTCCACTGGAGAAAGCAATATTATGGATAGAAAGACTTGTATTTTAGCCGGAAACAGTGGTTTAAAGTTGTTAGCTGTGAGCCTTGTGAATTACATGTGGATTATTGAAATGTTTTTTCAGCTGTTTGGACTCTCATTCTGACGGCACCCATTTACTACAGAGGATCCTTTATTGAACAGGTGATGCAATGTTTTTGATCTAGGGTGAACTATTACTTTAAATGAAATGTTAAAGCTCAGTAAGACATCTTAGTACATTAGAAGTAAATATAATCAAACACATTTTCCAGTCTCCCCTACACAAAAAATCCTGAAGCTTAAATTAGAGACACAATCAGAGTGACCTCTCAGTCTCCAAAAATGAAAAGACGTCTCGGCTAAGAAAGGAAAGGGAGCGAAGATGAATGGACTGTTGGAAGAAATAGCGGGACCTGTCCATAGACAGCATGAATCTTAGGGATAATGACCCAAAACCTGTCTTGCCGTTTCCAGCGTTGAGAAGATGATGAACGGGAAGGGGGGGAGAGACACCCGAGAGCACCGTAACCATGACAACTCCATCATGGCACCTCTTTTATCACCAGAGCTGGGGGTAAAACAAAGTGGGTGAGCGTATATCAGTCTGTGAGCGTGCATTGGAGATATTAAGAACATAATGGATTCAAGATGATACAATATGGCCTTTCCAGGGTCATAAGCTTTTGTTTTTCCTTTTTTCTAATGTTATTGACTGATATTTAGAACAGCCGTCTCATGCTTAAAGGTGATTTGGTCATTTTCTTTTTCCCTAACGTGTAATTTCAACCACTGCACCATTAAGATGTCATATTTTTATGCATCTGATAAAGAAATTCATAAATATAATTTACTACATTATTTTACTTTTCCTAGAGGGTAATGTAAGTAAAAACAGACTCATTTTTATCTTTTACAGCATGATATTAAATGTCTACACTAGTAACATTCTGTTTGTGTAGAGATTGAACATTTCTATGGGTCACAAGCCCTCAGAACAGAATGTCTGTCACAGCTGTTACTCTCAATAACAAACATTTGTTACCAGGGAACCCAAATGCTCAATCAGGCCCAGCCAGAAAACAAGCCAGAAACCAACTGGCCACTTATGCATTTTCCCTTTCTGCTTTTTTTTTTTTATTTTCCAACTGGCCACTTCTGCGACCCGGCTGAAGTGGCGGATGAGCAGCTCTCCATGGTAACTGCGCTCGACATTGCCATGACAACCCATTTTATGGGGCAAAAAAGACAACAAAAGAGAAGGAAATACAATGGAATTAATTGGAGTGAGAGTGGATGACAGAACACATGAAATGCTTTCCCCTGTCCCTGCGTGAAAGCTTATGTGTATCACTCACTCCAAGCCTTAGAGGTTATTTAGTGCATGTTAGACTATTAAATCATTCACTGCGGCACACTTCCTGTGCTTCTCATACTCCTTTCAGTGGATGGATTCTGCAGAAGAATAGGAGATATTGTTGTATTCTCCAAATGTGAATATAACAGCTGTGTGGGAATACAGTACCTGGAACATATTTACTGTGGGTATAAATCAACAAGTGCATGAGAAAATATAGCTTTTCATCTGTAACATGTATTAGACAATTGTGAAACAGATCCTGGTGGCCATTTCTTTTGTTCATTTTGTAATCTTATCATTAGCCTAAATGTTGAATTTTGCCTGTCAGTTAGAAACTTATTCTGTTTAAATTATTCCACAAAAAATCCCATAATATTATGTTTAAGTCATCACTTCACTGCAAAAAATAACAGAGCTTTTTACAATTACAAAACTGTTATTTTATTTATTTATGAAGTAATTTCTTAAGGTATGTGGCAGATTTTCACTTGAAAAATATGAGTTGTTATATAAGTTGTTAGGTAACTTAAATGTGCTTCATGGCATAAATGTCTAAATAGATTTGTTTTATTTGAGGCAAAATAAATATAATATAATATATAATATAATATAATAGGAGTCAATCAGCTTGACATAAGGGTCAGATTAGGTAGAAGTACCCCCTTAATTGCATTTTTACCTCTTTTAAAGTGGTGTAGTATATGGAAAGAAACAAGGAGAATACAGGAACGAAAAAGAGAGTGAGAGAAAGAGAGAAGGGTGGGGAGAAAGAGAGAAAGATGCATATAGAGAAGGAAGGAGCTAAACAGTAATTAATGGGGCTTATCTCTCACAGTCGCCATGGAGATGGATGTGTATTCTGCTCTGTTTAAAACTGTACAAGAGGAGCCGGCACAAACTCAGGTCTGCAATCAGACAGACGTGCTGAGGCTTTGGCTCCCCTTCTCAAATCAAATACACAACAATGACTGTGTTCCAAAACATACAGCTGCACCTCAGATATCAGCCTTACGGATGGGACAGTGCTTGAGATAAAGCAGAGCAAACCTCAGTTCACTATTTAGATTTTATTTGTATTCCTGCAGAAATGCATAGACACACATGCCTACAAAATACAAAATATGAGCTGCTTTAGACATATAACATTGTACATCTTCATCCAAACGTTATAATGCTGTACACTCTCAGAAAAAAAAAGGCACAAAAGTTGTCACTGGGGTGGTACCTTTTTAAAAGGTACTAAAATGTACAATTTAGGCACTACTATGTACCCTTCAGGTACTAATATGTACTTTTAAGGTATTAAAATGAACTCTTTAGGGGTAAATAAGGTACAACGGTATGCCGTTTTTAAAGGTACCGCCCCAGTGACAGCTTTTGTACCTTTTTTCTTAGAGTATACCATGTCATCTATTAGTATAAGAGCCTCATTTTTAGCATGTTACATCATCCCTGAAACACACAAACATACTCACGGTTACTGGCTAAAGGCAGATACTGCTGGACCAATATGAAAACAATCTGTATAACTAGACAGTGAATGTGTCTTCTTGCTAGATAGTGATACTCTGCTACATACTGATATTTACATTTTCTGATCTAAATAGCATGGTGCACTTGAACTCTGTTTTTATGAAACATAAGGCAACTATGGCAGACAACAAACTGGAAAAAGTCTCACATAAATTTTGTTTGTGTGTGTGTGTGCAAACAGGATTGACATCTCAACAATATGAGCCTCTCTTAACAACAAAATATTTCACTGTTGTTGTTTTTTTATATTATTATTATTATAAGTATTATTAGTATTATTACAAGACAGTAGGCACAACTTGGACAGGTTATACAGCACGCACTTGCAAAAGAAGGTTAGATTACAGTGAACTAACATTGCAGAACAAAGTTTTCTGAGTTTGGTCCCATCTCAACCAGCGATGTTATGAATATTAATGGCTGATGATTTCAAATGCAGGACTTCATGTAGTTTGGTTACAGAAAACGATGGTTGCGAAAGCATGCAGCTGCCACTGTGCTCTTTAATAAAGCGGCTTTGTGGAAAATCTATTGTCTTTATAAGAAAATCTTTGACATTTTGAATTAAAATACTATTGGAAATCTGTTCTTGAAGATCCTTGTTCAGCAGTTCTTTGTACAGTGATAAATAGGCCAATCTTATAGTCGTGTTAGTCGGCCTGTGATCTCTGGAACGATACTGTGCAGACACAAGCTGCTTTCTGCTTTTGTCCAAATAAAGACAAGCTGAGAATCATGCTTTATAGATCTTCACATGCACTGTTGTTTCATAAGTTTGGAGGTTTTTTATACTTTTACTCTTTAAGGGCACAATTAATCGATCAAAAGTGAGAGTAAAGGTAATTACTGTATAATGTAAAGAAAACAGTTTTTTTAATTGTCATCCCTAGTGAAAAATAAATATACTAAAATGTATTTGAATTACATTTATTTCATTCTAAGTATACAATAAATACACTTACATATTTATGTACTTCATAAAAATAACCTGCAATTGGTATACTAAAAGTCTGCTAATTTGGAACAACTAATTTTGTACTTAAAGTACTTTAATTGTGTGGAAATAGTGCTGAAGTCCAACTAAAGATATACTGAAGTAGATCTGGATGTGCTAAAGTGGAACTACTGCAAGTATACATCAGGTACACTTTAAATATCTTGCATTTAAAGACCGATATTATTCAAAGATCATACAATCCTCATCAGTAGTGACATTAAAACACATTTTAGGCTTAACATTGAGAAATGTGCATTGTGCACAAGTAGTACTCCAAATAAAGTTTAATTATAATTTTTTATATCAGTAAATGTTAATAGATTTGAACTATACTTAGTATGAAGTAAATGCATTTTAAATATATTACTTTTTTACTAGGGATAGAATTTCACTATTTTATGTTTACCGTATTTTTGATCAAATAAAGGCAGATTTGATGAGGAGACAAGACTTTAAACATATCTCCTCAATGAAATAGTAAGTTATAGAAGGACATATTGAAGGGTTTGTCCTTTTAAAAAGTCTCTAAATATAATATTAAAAGTTATTTTGCTACTTTTAGAATTAAACTAGAATTTAAATGGCTTCAAAATGAGGTTTTCCATTTTGATTTAATGAGCGACGTCATTACTTTAAGACTTTATGTGTCCCAAATAAAAAAAAGTATATTAAAGTTACATTTTGAACAAAAGTACTTATGCTCTATCATGCAAAAACATGCCTGGCAGCATTTACAATGGACAGACACACATGATGATTTGACTAGAAATATTCCATATTCTTGACTGAGAAAGATTGGTGAACATCCCAGATGAGTGACCCACTCGTCCCATCAGGACAAACCCCCCCCTCAGGTCAGGGTAGTGACTTCTGCTTGAGTGTAGTTTGCAGGGGATGTGAGCGCATCTTTACAGCTCTCTGAAACAAAGACACACAGAGAGAAAACAAGTTGAACCAAACTTACTATTTCAATGAAAGTAAAATGAAGGTTATTAGTAAATAAATGGAACAAAACTGAAGTCCCTTTAAGACTTTTATACAATTTTTTAAACTCTGAAATGTAAAAACAATGTTACAATGACATGTAGTGGGATTTGGATCACTGAATCAATCAAAACATTAGACAACAGCACTGCAGTTTTATGTATTACTGTCTATAGAGAAGGATTCCAGCCTATTAAAACAAGAAGACTTCTGGAGGCCCTGCAGTGAATCCAGAGACTGGGAAAGCCGTGGGGTCTGTCCATGTTGCTAATGGAAACCTATTAGCAGCAATTAAGTTGAGTTGCCTTTCGGGACCAGAAGCAGATCCGTAACTCACTTCAGGACTGCTGTAGATGATGCCTTTCAGTGCTGGATGACTGGCTCGCCACATAATTACACACAAATCAAGAAAGAAGTCGGCTTGAAAAAGAGAGAAGACAGTAACCAAGGAGACTGTCTTTACTGCAAAAAAAAATCTTGTTTTCTTTTAATTTTCCAGTAAAAATATCTAAATATGCTCAAAACAAATGCATTTAGGAAATAAGATATTAAGACAACATGATTTAAACTAAGTTTAATTTTACCGATGGGGTACAAAAAACAAACTTAATTAATATATTATTATATATTATACATATTATGATCTGTATTATCTGTGAGTTTGAGTTTATTTGCTGTGTGAAACAACAAATGATGTCAAACACAGATAATACAGATCATAATATGCACTGAAAAAAACAATAAGTAAATTTACTTAATTTTTATTTGGCAAGTTTTTGCACACATCAATTTTAAGTAAAATGCAAGTATTTAATTAAGTAAAGTCTACTTAACTAAGTTAGGTAAAATTAGCAAAGGAAATAAGTAAATTTAATATGGCCAGTTAGAGTTTGATGAGTACATTTTACTTAATTATTTTAAGTTGAATCTGCAATATTTAAGTTCATTTTACTCTGTTATGGCTTCTAAAATTTACTCAATGGATGTAGCACTGGATAACAACCATGCTATTAAAGCATGTGATTCACTCAGAAACATGTAAGTAAGCAAGTAGACATCTTGTTATCCGTTTAAGATAATATGTCTACTCAATAGAATTGCTACCCAAATGAACACAGAGACCTCAATACTTGGTACACCATACACAATGATGGTGACAATCAGTGGATAGTGTTTGAGTATGAATGGGTCATTCTGAGTAGAAAATCAACTCCAGATGCCCCAAAACAGTAAGTTGCTAAACCTAACAACAAAAGCAACCATAAAACAGTGTAAATACATCTCAAAAACAGCAAAAAAAAAAAGTTAACCTTATTAATTATTCATGCCCAAGTGCATGATGGGAACAACGGGATCATGACTTTGATATTTACTTAAAGAATCCTTGTAAACATAAAAAACAATTCCAAGTAAAATATACTTATAAGTTCAAACTTTAATTTCTACAAGCTTAAATTGAGCACTAATATAGAATTTACTTTAATTTTTTAATTTTTGCCTGAACTAAATTATTTAATGTAGAAATTACAGTTGTTTTTATGTAGTATTTACTTAACCAAAAAATCATTTTTATCAGTGTGTATAATAGATTATTATATATTATACATATTATGATCTGTATTATTTGTGTTTGACATCATTTGTTGTTTCACACAGCAAATAAACTCAAACAGAGGAAATGCCGTGAGTCTCTGATCTATGGATCATTCGTACATATTTATTTTTAACATCAGCAATGACATTTCCAAAGATGGAGCATCTTTGCTATGTCTGGTGAAGGAATTATTGCCTGTAATCACTGTTTGTTTGACAGGACCACAGCTGCTGTCGCTCTGCCCCTCATTGATTCCCAGAGTGCATCGGTCTCCACATCAGCGAGGAAAATTGCACGGCTTTTCACACAAACGACAAATCAACCGTCACAGAATGTCTGAAGGGCTTAGACAACCTCTGTTTGAATTTTCCAAAAATAGGGGGAAATCAAAACAAAGATGAGATTATAGCTGAGATCACAGGACTTAGTTATTCATTTATTCATTTATGGAAGTATTAATTAATTTACTCATTAGTGAACCGGATTTCACATTACGGATTTCAGATGAAGATTCCCACCTATAAGCTGTCTTGCTTCAGCCACAGGTGCTAATAAGCTCCTGTTTTACATTAGCAGCACTTCTTCTCCTTCAAATGGAGAGAGGGGCTTCTGGGATGTAAAAGGTGGAATGTTTGCTTAAGCAGCTCGTGATCAAGCGATTATCTCCAGAAATAGACTGCTGGCAACCTGTCAGAGCTTTAGGGAATTTGGGGGCCGAGGCGCAAGTCATTCAGGCTGAGTCGAAGTCTGATTTGATAGCAGCCAGTAATGAAGGATGTTGGGTTTGCAGAATGCTTTGTCTGTCGTGATGGTTTCTTGTTTTGTGTCATGTTATCATCCTATTTTTCTCAGTTTTGAAATGTCAGCTACAGCATAACATGTCTGACAAAAAAGAAATTTATTGTACTGTGCTCCAGAATACTTTATTCTGATTAGTCAATTGTGGCATTCTGCGGTCAAATGTTTTTATAAAGACTTCTAAACTGTACAACTGAATGATTTCCTGTATAGCTTTGACAGTTTCATGTTCCTCATTGCACTCTATACAGGCTCTTGTTTTTCATGTAATAAAATAATACTGATGCAAATCAATACTTCATATCCATTTATTTGGGAAGAACCCAGATAATAAGCAGGATAATGTACAGTAGGCTGGTCATTTTTTGTGAGATAAATCCAAATAAATGACACAAACCTAATTACTGATCATTTTGCAATATATATATATATATAGTGTTTCCTTTTAATTTCCTAGATGGTGGCGCATTGCCAGATTAATTTGGACACTGAAAAATGAGTTGGATCACTTTTCTTTGAACTCTCTTTGAAGTGAACCAAATTAAAGTTTTTAAGTTTAAAAATAGGGAGGAGGTGGCATAGGAAGCTACATACAGTATATATTTGGCAACAAAATGGATTTTAATATAAAAAATACAATATATTTTTAAATTCCTGAATTTATCAGTGAGATTCTAACTCTATAGCCAGCAGTTCCTGTTTACCTGTGTGGTCTCCAGAATTTAGCAGGAAGCAAGTTGCCTCTTTCATGGGCTTGTCTCTATTGCGTGAGCATCGAAGCGTCCACCTATCGCCCGGAGAGAGCGGCTGGGTCAGACTGCAGCTCTCCTCTTCAGAAAGGGTTACGGTAGCATCGCCATTCTGCTTTGAATCTGACAACAAGACAAAAGACCAAAAAATTGATGTTCATGACAATGTTCATAATTCACTTGCAGCAAATACACAAGAATTGGCATAAACCTTTGTTAGATTTACGCTTGAAACAAACTGAAAACAAAGTCAATATCAATGGTGATTCTTGTTTTAAGCATGTGTTAATGTGACTAAAATATGATCCATATTAATATATTTAATACTGTGATATTCCCAAAGTTTATTCCCAGTATAATTCTACATTAAAATGGGCCGTATATCCCTTCATTGTATCAAACAATTTAATTCATCCCACTGTTGTCTCTCAGAAAACACTATTGTCATGGAAATCCTGATGTTCTACCTGAGCGGTTTCTTCCAAGGTTCTCCTCAGCAGCGAGGGGGCACGTGTCGCTCTGTGTGCTGTTCCTTGGTGAGTTGCTTTCAGACTTCCCAAACGAGGCAGAGTTCATCACCATGTGTGGGTTTGGGTTGTGCTTCTTCTTCTTCTTGGGCAACTTCTGCTTGGCCATAGCCAGTGAGTAGTACATCCCAAAATTGTTAACGATAATGGGCACTGGCATGGCGATGGTAAGCACACCTGCTAACGCGCACAACGCACCGACCATCATGCCCAGCCACGTCTTAGGGTACATGTCCCCATAACCTACTGTCGTCATTGTGATCACCGCCCACCAGAAGCCGATGGGAATGTTCTTGAAATGCGTGTGGTTGCAGCCACTAGGGTCTTGGGGATCTGCACTAATACGTTCGGCGTAGTAGATCATGGTGGCAAATATGAGCACCCCGAGCGCCAGAAAGATGATGAGCAGACAGAACTCATTCACACTCGCCCGCAAGGTGTGGCCGAGAACCCTGAGACCCACAAAGTGTCGAGTTAGCTTAAAGATCCGTAGGATGCGCACAAAACGGACCACGCGCAGAAAGCCCAGGACATCTTTGGCAGCTTCGGATTTGACGCCGGTCAAACTCATCTCCAGATAGTAGGGCAGGATGGCAACGAAGTCAATGATGTTTAGCTGGTTCTTGATGAAGAGAAGCTTGTTTGGGCAACAGATGATGCGGACCAGGAACTCGAAGGTAAACCACACCACGCAGATTCCCTCCACCAACGTCAGCACTGGTTTGGGCTCCATCTCCATCTTCGAGATGACGGGGGTCGTGGTGGAGTTGCTTTCAGTATTTGTAGATGTGACATTACGAAGTTCATTGAAGACCTCATGGGTCTCCAGGCAGAAGTTAGTGATAGACACCAGGATGAAAAACAGGGAGACAAAGGCAATTATCTGAAAGATAAGACCAGAAATTAAAGCTCTCAATAAACAGTCGCAAATATCTTAAACTGGTCATGAACTGCATTTATTAATTAATTCATAAAGACTCCTGAGGTGTATTTAGAATGTTTATATGATTTTCACTTGAAAAATTATCATGATTTAGAAATAAAGGGACATTTTCTACACTGATTTTAGCCCTCTGATTTGGCTAACATCTTTGCATATGAATATGTATTACATGTGGCGCTCTCTGGAAAACTTTTACTAGATAAACTAATCGTGAAAAATGTTGATTATATTTAAATCTACTCCTGTCACATGAAAGGTTGCAGAATTGAGTATTGTTTGTAGCTGATGACAGACAGTTGAGCGTGTGAATGCCGCAGTCTTGTCATTGCAACTCGAGTTTTGCGCTCTCACAAATGCTTTTATAACTAACAATGCAAACATTATGTAAATAAGAGATTCATGGAGCAGTGTAGACAGCGTTAACTTGCACTGTGTGATTGATAGCTCCAGCGTTCATAAAGGGAGTGTTTTTTTTTAATGTAATTTAATCACAATTTAAATAACAGATTTTCTTCACGCTACTAAGAGAAACAATATTGACTGTGTTTAGTAACTGGCTTGATTTAATGATGCATAAACAGCAATAAATGATTTCGAGACAAAGAACATCTGACTGTACATGAATAATTACATATCAGAAACCACTGATCACAAATTAGGCCAGGGGTCACCAAACTTGGTCCTGGAGGGCCGGTGTCCTGCAGAGTTTAGCTTCAAATTGCCTCAACACACCTGCACCCAAACTGTGACTGATTTACCAAAGAATCCACAGTAAAATGTATCGAACAAACAAATAATGCTATACTGAGACATCCACATAGTTGAAAATAAATAAGCACTTTCCTAAGTTTATTTTTAGTCCAGTGATCCTGTATTGCTCTCCTCTCTCTCTCTTCTCATTACACTAAAGTGCCAGTGGGCGGGGCCAAAGATGTGAAGATAAAGAAGTAGGTCATGATTCTGCAGAGGACTATTGTCACACTATGACATCATAATGTGACAAAATCTGAAACGAGTCGTTTTCTGAGCTTATATTCATATTTGTAGTTTTCACCCACATTTTCCTTTAACTCACTGTAAAATCCAACAAAGTAACTCTTTCATTTTGAGGAAACTGACTGCCTTAAACCAAATATGTTAAAAAATATTAATGCGTACATATTTAATTTGAGTTAGCAAAAAATAGTCATATCATTCGACCTAATCACAGGCTCTCCTTGCCATAAAGGTAAACCTCCAAACCTCCAACAAAACAGAAACCCCCTTAAACCCAACTTAACAAAAAAACACTACCAGATCACCCCATATTAATCTTATGCAAAAACACATTTTATAACATGTAATTTCAAAAATTTATCTCCTTATACACTCTAAAGCAAAGCATGATTATACATAACATTTTTTTCATTAAGTGAACTTTAATTCATATTTGAGTAAAATGTACTTGTTTTATTTAGTAAATATTAATGTTTTTTGTCACATTTTAAATGAGCTGCTCAATATATTACTATGCTGTTGATGCTATTACAAGGCATAAAACACTTTTTGCAGAACTGGCCCAAAACTCTCTGATACCGCCCATCCTTATCTGTCAAGTCATATAAGTCTACTTCCTTGTTAACATACAGTATTATCTCAAAATGTACAACAAATGGAGGCCATTTCTTTTTCCTTCATTAGCAGCAAACAATTAAATTAGCTCAAATTAAATTCCATGAAAATTGTCAGCCCTCATCTGAAAGCAGCAGCAGCCAAGATGAATATGTGGACTAAGTGGCAAATCTGTTAAACAGAGTCATTAATGATATTGTTTTTTTAGTAACTGAAAGATTAAGGATGTATGTGAAGATGTAGATAAAGGACAAGAGCAGCAAAGCAACTGGTGGTGGTGGTGGTGGGGGGGGGGGGGGTAACCATGACAACCACGTCACACCAGCACCACACAGTTGGATACTTGTTATCATGCTGAGGGAGATACAAGCCCATGGGCAGCACGATAGCGCTCCCAGAGCGATGTAATCAATTTTATTTATGTTTACACACATCCTCACAGGAGCAGTAAACTGTAAATGAAGACTGTGACAGAATCACTTTTAACCGTTTTAACAATTCATTAATCTACAGTATTACTGCAAGCTGCCAATTCAAGATTTGGTGAGATTAATAAACCATTAAGAGCAGGAGTCTTCAATCTTTTTCAGGTCAAGAACCCTTTGGTGAATAGACATGGCGTTGACTTCACAAAACAAGAATGGATGAATATATTTTTTTTTAAATTTAACAATTAACACAGAGTCTAGAAAAATTAAAATGGAAAAAAAACAGAATCCAATAAAATTAAAACGAAAAAAAAAAAAAACTGAATTTGGGAAAAAATAAAACAGAATTTGGGAAAAAATAAAACGGATTTCATAGGGCCCTATATAGAGCACTTCCTACTGTTGTCAGGATCAAAAGGCACAAATTTCCTTTACTCTAGTTAATAAAGCATATCTGTGCACACACTCTTCCCCTGATAACAGCAGAATGATGCAAAGACAACAATACTTACAGCAACCAATGGTTACATGGTTAAATGCAACATTTTGCAAAATTAAATTTCAGTGCTTCTTGCACGTGACACTTTCAAATCAAATGTCTAGTGAGTGGCACTAAAAGGTTAATGCTCTTTCGTTTTAAAAGGTACAACCTACACTAAAACCAACCCTGACAGTGTTAAAGGCACTCATGAGATGAAAACACATTGGCTGAAGCAGTCATCCCATTTTAGCTTGCATCTATAAATCTTTGAGCTCATTTATCATGACTTGTGTTTCATTTATAAATCATGCACTATGGCAAAAGTGTCATGATGTCATAAGATAGTATTGTGCAAGGCATGAAAATAAGTCTATTAATCGATTATCTGCCTCTGCAATCATAAAAGGAATAAAGAGTTTTGCAAGAATCTATGTAGAGACATTATTCAAATTTTCAATGAGCCTAGATTAACTTACACAATGCACTTGTGCAAATAAATAGAGAACCCAGTATGACCCTAAATAAAACATAGTAATGGGAACTGGGAACTGTTTCAGCAGCCCTTTCATTTCACCCTTGATTAAAGTGCTGTATTGAGTGCTTTAATCAGCTTTAATCAATGGCAAAGTGGTCACAACAAGGGAAGACCCCTCTGATTCAAACCAGCAACAATTTCACTCCTATTCAGGAACACATGAATCTTTTTTTCAGCAGCTAAAAAGCAAATGTGGTAATTATATGAGAACACGTATCTGGGCAGAGTGAGCGAGTGCGTCTGTGTTAAAAGGCACTTCTTCAGGAGAACTTTCTAGCAATAATAACAAGCCTGAATCAAATCCTTTTAACTTTTAACATAATTTAGTATTTACTGATGTTGAGCCTGTCCAGTGCAAAATTTGCACTAATTTTAAAGCTAAAATTGATATTTGATATTTGTTTGGGGCCATGATATTAGTTATACAATTAGAGTCTACAATGTTTGGTCACACTTTATTTTAAGGTCCAATTCTCTCTATTAACAAACCATTAACTACAACTTTTGCCTCAGTAAACTCATAATAAATGCTTATTAATTGTTAGAAAGGTAATTGTTAAGTTTAGGTATTGGGTAGGATTAGGGATGTAGAATAAGGTCATGCAGAATATGTTAATAAACAGCCAATATGTTAATAACAGGCATGCTAATAAGCAACTAGTTAATAGTGAGAATTTGTCTCTATAAGTGTTACCCAATGTTTTAATTATAGACTGTAAAGCAAAAGTTTCCAGATGTGTACACATCTTTTCTATTCTCTATTCATTCACTCAGAGGAGTATGTAGAAGGGCTGAACGCAAATTTCGCAAGAACAGACTGCAGGTGTCATATGACATGCTAAAGGAGTCTCTTTCTGCTTTTCAGAAGGCTGTTAAGTCAGCTAAGTCCAAATTCCTTACTGAGATTGTTGCAAAAAATGATCAGAGTCCTAGGATCATATTTTCAACTATAGATTCTGTTTTAAACCCTGCTGTAAATGTTTTTTCTGATGTATCCGATTCTCTATGTGAAAACTTTCTGTCTTTCTTTCTCAATAAGACAAAATTGTTAAGACCTCAGTCAATGCAGACGGCATATGCCATGTCTGAAACAAACAGTCGCTCAGTTACCTGGAGTGTGTTTGATCACATTTCCTTACATACCTGCAAAGATATTATTGCACATTTAAAACCCACCTTCTGTCATTATGATTTTATTCCATCACGGTTTTTAAAGCAAATTGTAGATATCATAGGGCCTGATCTTTTGTCTTTTATCAATATTTGTCTGAGTACTGGTACGGTCCCTGACTGTCTAAAACATGCTTCCGTCACTCCTTTGCTGAAGAAACCCAATCTTGATAAGTAATTTTAGGCCGATTTCCAATCTCCCGATTATTTCAAAAAATTTTGGAAAGGGTTTTACTCTCTCAATTACAGTCTTTTCTGAGTTATAATTCACTATGAAACGTTTCATTCAGGTTATAGAAAATTACATAGTACTGAATCTGCGTTACTGAAAGTCACAAATGACATTATGCTGTCTACTGATAATGGGAATGCTGTTGCTTTGGTCCTTTTAGATCTCAGTTCAGCTTTCAATATGGTTGATCATGAAATCTTAATTTCTCGATTGGAAAGTTATGTAGGCATTCAGGGTACAGTTTTAAAATGGTTTAGGTCATACTAAACCAATAGGAAGTTTTCTGTTTGTATTGGAAAACATACTTCTTCAGTAGCACACCTCTCCTGTGGTGTTCCGCAGGGATCAATCCTTGCTCCTACACTTTTCTCTTTATACATGCTGCCACTGGGATCCTTGTTTTCTAAACATGGAGTATCGTTTCATTTATATGCTGACGACACCCAGTTGTACCTCCCACTTAAACATAAAGATTCATGTTCTATTGAGGTTTTGCTAGCATGCCTGCGGGATCTGAAATCATGGCTGTCACAAAATTTTTTGGCCTTAAATGAGGAAAAAAACTGAAGTTGTATTGTTTGGACCAAGTGATTTTTATGATGGTAGTAATCTGGATCTAGGCTTTTTAAGTGCTAATGTTAGTCCGTGTGCAAAAAGTGTGTTACTTGACTCAGGACTGCGGTTCGATAAACAGATTAATTCTGTTGACAAATCATGCTTTTTCCATTTACGTCACCTTGCAAAAGTTGAAACTTTTCTTTCCCTCAGGAAATTTGAAATAGTGATTCATGCATTTATCACTACACATCCTGACTACTGTAATTCACATTATTACGGAGTTAATAGTTCATCTATTGGGCATTTACAACTTGTTCAGAACGCTGCTGCGAGGCTGTTGTAGTAAAAAATTTGATCGCATCACTCCCATCCTGATATCTCTGCGCTGGCTACCAGTTAAATTTAGAATAGAGTTTAAAATCTTAGTCTTTGTTTATAAATCTTTACATGGCTTAGCTCCAGGCTACCTTTCTGTCTCGGTACTCCCTCATAACCCAACACGGTCACTTAGGGCTGGGGATCTTGGACTACTCTGCAGTAGTGCAGGACTAAGCTAAAACATAGAGGGGACAAAGCCTTTGCAAGGGTTGCCCCTAAACTATGGAACAGCTTACCACTGTCAATTCGAATGGTATCTTCTCTTTCTATGTTTAAATCTAAGCTTAAATCTTATTTTCTATTTATGGCATTTAACAACATATGAATTTTTACAGTATGCATTTTACTTTGTTGATTGTAATTCTTTATTTTATGGATTGTTTCTAATGTTCTGTACAGCACTTTGGTCAACCTTTAGGTTGTTTTTAAATGTGCTTTATAACTAACTAACTAACTAACTTTTTTAGGAATTTTCCACCACAAAATCAATGGATCTGCAGCATTCTCTGATTTAAGGGCCCACGAACAACAAGACGACTGTTAAAATATAACTATAACTATATTAGCATCCACACCTGTTTACCCTCTGTTTATTAAAAACAAAAACAATCTGAAAGTGATTCTAACAATATTGTTCCTCCATGTTGGTTTTATAACTGTGGTGTGGACACTACTATTCACTCTAAATTATAACAATTATTACTGTAAAACTCTAATAAATTATTGTCATTGGTGTGAACAGGCCTTTACATTAGCACACCTTCATTCATACCGGCTCTTCATGACCATAATTCTGAGCAAACACCATATTTTCCTTAACGTCTTAGGCATTGTTCCGTAGGAAGGGACTCTTAGCTAAATATATTTGTGTTCTAATGAGGAAATGGGAAAATAATTGAGTCAAGCTGCTCTCGCACCCTGTAGAGTGCTGTTGTTACAACATTAACAAAACCTTTCAGAGTGCTGAATACAAACAGTTTAAGTGGAGTTGTAAATTGCTGGACAGATGGGTCATTATGCACATTTACCCAGCACTATATCACATGACAGAACACACATCATAAAGACATCCTATTGAGACTAATTCATTAAACAAAGGCTGCTCTCATATATTCAGTGCAACATGTTTTGTATGTTGACAGCATTTTCCAAATGCGAATTATGCATAAAAGCAGGAATATGAAAATATGAGATAAGATCTTGTAGAGTAACAGTAGTAAGCACAGACAAGTTCTGTGCTGGTTGTTACATTGTGCTAAAAATGTATTAACATGAAGGCCAGATGGCATTTATTATTAATCATAAAAATAAACAATGATTGTTATGTGGGATCTACTTAGTTCATTTTGATGAGGAAATCACTATTTTTGTTGAGTGATTCACTGAAATCAATCTGGCAGCATTAACACTTGAGCGATTTTTTTTACTATAACAGCTTGTGAAATCTTCAGGGTACATCATGAAAGATGTAATGTTGATAGCTGAAATGTACATGCTTTGTAATGGCACACCCTTTCATAAACACATTTGTGTCCTACACATCCAGATGTTACTGATTAAGGAGTTTATCTAGGACAAATATGTATTGTTCAAAAGTTGAAGTTATATATTTTTTAGTATCTTATGCTCACAAAGTCTACAATTATTTGATCAAAAATGCAGTAAAACAGTAATATTTTTATGCATTTTATTCCTGTGATGCTAAAGCTGAATTTTCCAGTCTTCGGCGTCACATTATCCAGAAATCATTCTAATACACTGATTTGGCGCTTAAGCAAAATTTCTAATTATAATCAATGTTGGAAACAGTTGTCTTTATATAGAAAGTTCAAATAAAATTCTTTATTGCCACTTTTGATCAGTATTACTGACCCTAAACTTTGAGTGTATGTGTGTGTGAGAGAGAGAAAAATAGAAAAGAGGAGGGTTGAAGAGAGAACGTATTGCTCGTGTCTGTGAGCGTTCTCTTACATCGTCTCCCGTACCAGCTGTTCACTACAGCAGCCTCCAGCTCATTTAGCATTTAGTCACACCTCACAAAGACATTTACCCATAGTGCAGCTGTCACATTCCAGACCACCTGTATGAGCAAACCCTATTGTTTCACCATTAAGTTTCCATGGAAAATAATTCAAGCCTCCCATAACTGTCAAACAAGAAAAAACATTGCCAACATAAAGCAGGAAAACTCAAAATACAGAATTAAGGATAAATATAAACTCTGGCATTCAAATCCTCAGGGGAGGGGTGTTAATGCTAGTCTCTGAATCCCTAGTTCTGGATAAATGACTTTCCATGGCTTGAACTTAAACATGAACTTTTACAAAAACATAACACTGAAATCGCCATAGTTAAACAGTAGGGAACGGTGCTACTGTAGCAACACCAACATCAATGGTTCGATTCTCAAAGAATGCATTGAATACAATGTATACAATATACCTAGAATACAATGTATACAGTATAACTAGTATACAGTACACAATGTATACTGTGTACAGTATACCTAGAATACAATGTATGTTGCTTTAGATAAAAGTGTGTGTCAAATGCATATAAATGTACTTGTGTTGTTTGGTGAACATGGGCAAAAATTTCCAATATGTTCTGCTAGGGATTCATTTTTAGGGGCTAAAATAACACCAGTGAGGGAATAGTCAACCAAAATTAACGTGAAAAATATTAGTGACCATTATTTACAATATTTTTTCACTTGTACTTCTACATATTCAAACTTGCCAGGTCAACATAAGAAATATTTTTCAATGAATAAATATCTTTAAAAATACACTATTATACTTATCAGAGCTTCATATGCCAAGTGAACCATGACATGAGTCATTCCCTCTGTCCTTTTTAATGTTCCAGGCTGTAAGGAATGAAAGCAATCGCATACACCAGGGATGAATTAAGTCACTATTATTTTGCCTGTCATATAACTCCGAGTCCAGAGCCAGAAGCCCATGAGTTGCTGTGCCAAGCATTTCTCCAGAGAGACTCAATAGACTGTCTTTTCTCTGCATGAACAACAGTGTTTGTGCATTTGATACATTTCACTGCACTAGCTTTTGTGTGTACATTTACGAATGCTGGTTTCTGAGAGCAAGAATACTGGAAGATGAAAGTCAAGGCAGTTTTTTAACAGCACAATGTGTCACAGCAGTAACATGCAAGTGCAATGGACCCATGCAAGGGTCAGATAAACCACAGGCCAGGAATGAAAGTGGTGAATAATTTAAATTGTGAATCAAGCTGTTCTGCGCTTGGCCTCCTTGACCTCGAGCTTGTATTTCTTCTGTGTATAAAAGCCTGTCACTGTGCAAGATAAGTCAGTATTATATTTGTCCTCTCTGGGGTCTACAAATCGTTTTGTTATATTTTCAGTTTTTCTATATGATAATAATTTAATTAAACAATGATACCAATCAAATATAAATTCTCCAAAAAAAAAACCCCATAAAAACAAAGTAACCCTATTTATCTTAACACATAACTGTCAAAAATATGGGGTCGGTAATGATGTGTTTCCAATATATGAATTAAAAAATACAGTAAAAACATTAATAATATAAAATATTATTACAATTTAAAATAACTGGGTTTTTTTTCTTTTTTAAATGAAATTCATTCCTGTAATGTGGCATTTCATTTCATCATTTTTTTTCAGTATTCTCTGATGAATAGAACAAGCATAATTTTACAAGTACAGTATATATAAACTAGGGCTGGGCGATATATCTCATGCGATATGCATGCGCATCTTGTCAGTAAAGCTGGTTCCTTGATTAGCGGTAAATCTCCGTCACCTGTTTTCAAATGGAGCGGTGTTTAATACACAGAGCCGTAGTTCACTGACAAGCTACGCAATATCGCGTTCATTATTGAAGGCGATTCATCTGCGATAATGAAAGCGATATTGCGTAGCTTGTCAGTGAACTACGGCTCTGTGTATTAAACACCGCTCCATTTGAAAACAGGTGACGGAGATTTACCGCTAATCAAGGAACCGGCTTTACTGACAAGATGCGCATGCATATCGCATGAGATATATCGCCCAGCCCTAATATAAACAGTACACAGATTTGTCTTTTGGGCCATGTGGTTTGTAGCTTCACAAAACATTAGTAAACCATAGCAGATAACATATATTTGCTAAAGCTATAGGACATCCAGGATCTGATAGTGTCGTGATGATGGTGCAGCGTTTTTCCAACAACATTTGAAAATACACTGAATTTGGAAATTCGGCTTGGATTGGATTGATTGTTCAGGTCAAGCTCTTGCATATACCATTCGTAATAGAAATGAAGTCCACAACTAGAAGATCAGTGCTCATCCCGGATATTATTACTTCTCATTATGTTTACACAAGCAAGTAGTTCTTATGTTCTTCTTCTTATTGTCATGTATGCAGGATATTTTTCTTTCCCACAAAAAAAAAAAAAAAAGTAAAAAAAATTCTATCTGATTTCATTGGGTAGCCTTTCTGTTCTGAATGATTCATCAGTGCGCATTATTACAAAGAACAAATAAGGTTTGCATTCATAACCTTTCAGTTAGTATTACACTTCAAAGTTACTTGAAATAATTGTTTTCATCTTTATTCTCCATTGTTATAAATACTAAATATTACTTTTTGTGGTCAAGTTGACATCTTATGAGTGTTTTTTTCTCAAACACAATCAGCCCCAACATTACAAAACACTGCAGTGAACATCTCACGGCAGCAAGCTGTGAGTGTAGGTCTGTGAGCGAGTTTAGCCTATGAAGAATATCTACATTTTGGTTTATCTAAACACCAAATGGTTTACCCCACTTCTAAACAGACAAAGCCATCCTGTTCATACTCTGTTGCACAGAACAACGAAAGTGCTGGAGACATTAGTCCGTTATTTACACACTGTTATTGTGCTCATATAAGGCTCAGACTGCAGAGCACTGCACACTGCATTCCTGGACCAACTTGTGCAGGAATAAATTTGGTGTGAGTTTTATTAGAAAGATACGTACAGCAATGAACATGCGCTCGAGTCTTCTGTTCATATTTATGGCCTCTCTTATGACTTGATTTATTTTTTCGAACACACAGTTTACATGATTTCGAGATTACATAATTACAATAAAGATGAGGTTCTTTAAATCCAGCACCTTTCCAAAAACTGCAATGACTTTTCAGTGTGTAAGCCACTGTTTAAGACTCATCCCACCTGTGCAGTTTCTATTTGCTTTATATCTGTCTAACGTTTCTAATACTTATTTTAATACTCTCTGCATCCATACGCCAGTGGGTGAATGGGTGATTGTACTGTACCTGTCATATATTAAAATCAACCAAACCACAACAGAATAACTGGAAAATTGATAAGCAAGAGCTTCATTTGCACACATTTCATTCCTAGTCATTTCTCAAGTTCAGTGAAGTGTTCAGAATCTAGAGCAATTCAATCATATCTACTGTGTTATGTTATTCAGAAAATAAAACAGTTATTGCAATGATTCACATTTAGTTAGAGGCAATTGTTTATGCCTGTATAAATTTAGATCTTCGACAGCACAAAGCATGAATACTTATGCAGTTGCATATTTTACATTATTCTTAACAGCAGACAAAATTCCATGTAAACATTATTAAGGTGCTTAGAAAAATAATAATACGTTTCAAGGTTGAATTTGCTATTCAATTAAATCAGAGAATTGGTCTCGATACTTTTGCAAAGCCATCTGCATTTTGGCTGAGCAATATACAGTCCTATCAAAATTCACATATTCACAATGATTTTATTGCCAATATAAAATTAAGCAACATTGTGCACGTTGTGCACATTTTACGTATTTTACTAAAAAATTCAAATTTTAAATCTACCTGGCTACAGTGGCTGGCTGAAATGATAAAATAAATAAATAAATGTCCAATTTAAGCCATTTCAGAACAGATAAATTGAGTAATATCACACAAGCAAAAGTGGTGTTGTTCTCAAAAAAATCAGCACAATTGTGATTCGTTCAACAGTTCAACCATGAGTTCACTGTGGAGTCTCTAAGCAACACTCTCATGTCATGAAGGTTCAATATGGCTGCACAATTAATCGAAATAAAACCACAATTAATCGCGATTTAGCTTAGTGCGATTATGAAATCACGAAGGCTGTGACTTTTAAAGAATTAATACGTGAAATTTTTGAAATTGAGATTTATACATCATATGAAAGCTGAATAGATAAGCTCTCCATTGATGTATGGTTTGTTAGGATAGGACAATATTTGGACAACTATTTGAAAATCTGGAATCTGAGGGTGCAAAAAAATCTAAATATTGAGAAAATCGCCTTTAAAATTGTCCTAATGAAGTCCTTAGCCATTAAGTTTTAATATATTTATGGTAGGAAATTTACAAAATATCTTCATGGAACATGATCTTTACTTAATATCCTAATGATTTTTGACATAAAAGAAAAATTGATCATTTTGACCCATACAACGCATTTTTGGCTATTGCTACAAATATACACGTGCAAATGAGCCTGGTTTTGTGGTCCAGGGTCACATATATGCAGCATGTTTCATAGTGAAGAACAACACTGTGATCAGAGCACCTTGCACAAGTTTGCAGTAAATCCTGCTCTGTGTATATTTCATATTAAAGACATGGACTCCATTTTTGATAGCTCAGTTTTGCATACCTCCTGATGAAAATTACGAAATTGCTGTCACATATTTGTATCATGAATTTATCAGCATGTTAACAGGTCACCCGTAAAATAAATATTTTATGTAAAATAAAATTATTATTATTAAATACTCTACTTTTATATTAATAATAAAATAGTGTTATTACAAGTATATTTCCTATTTTGTTTAATATATTTTTAGTAGTATTTCTTTTTTCTTCTTTCTTTTTTTAAAGTAGTATTTCTAATAATAATAATTATTAGTCATATAAGCACCACACTGTTTCTCCACTAAAGCCCCTTTAAAATGCTTTATAATAGCACACAGCCATTCAAAATCACGCTACCAGAATGCCTTGTACGACACATCCAGACAGTGTCTGCCCTAGGCCAATTACCCGGTGACTGATTAATTACCATGACGGTGAGAACGTAATGCTGTAATTATGAGGTAGGGCTTACACATCACATGCAAACACTCACCAAACCAACAAAAACAATCAAGACACCTCCAGCAAATATCAACTGCTATTGAACAGCTTAAAGGGACAGTCCACCTGAACATGAAAGTTCTATCATCATTTACTCACCCTCATGTCATTCCAAATCTGTATGACTTTTTTTCTGTGTAACACAAAAACAGATATTTTGAAAAATGTTGGTAACTAAATCATTTTGGTTTCCATTGACTTTCACTGTATGGACAAAAAATACAATGGCAGTCAGTGTGAACCAAAACTGTTTGGTTACCATCATTCTTCAAATCATCTTTTGTTTTCAGCATAAAACAATAAGACGAGTAAATGATGACAGAATTTTCATATTTGAGTTGACTATCCCTTTAACTTACTAACTTCTTAGACTAGCCTACATATGGGTCAAATTATTATTTTTAATAAATAAAGTAAATGTTGATATTTCTATTGAAAAACAAGATGAAAATACTGTTTAGGAAAATAATTGTTTTGCCATGTTTCAATCTCGTTTGGATCCTGTGATTAATAAAAGCCCAGATGGCTTTTCCTCCTTTCTAACTGTATTAGCTGGCCTGAGCAGCCGTCAGTATATGGTAACATGAGCCCTGCAGCCCATAATGCTCTCTAGGCAGAGATAATTGAGAGAGCCAAAGAATAGCAGGGTCCAAGAAGCCCAAACATTTGCTCCTTGTCATTTCTGAGCAATTGGAATATAATGACATCTTGTTTGCTCTGAGAGGTTTATTCTTTAGAAAGTGTAGCTGTTCTGTTTCACCTCTTTCTCCCTGATTACTGGTTTTCTTTAATTCCCGTTTAGTCTGTCAGGCCTGTATGCTAGAAATCATCTAAATTAATTAGGAAAACAAACAGCTAGCCTAACAATGATGAAGAAATGATGGACCTCAAGGCAATGACTCAGCTGTGTGTAGATGTTAACAATCAAAGCAGCTCAGCTGTGATAAACACACTGCATATCAATGAAACCTGATGTCTGTTTTGCACCCTGAAAAAAAGAAACACATTGTATGACAACATTGTTTTTTTTAAGTGACCTCTGTGCCAAGCAACTAAAGCAATTAATCACCTAAGGAAAGAAATTGATTTCTCGGTCAAAATAAAGTAGCCAAATGTCCAGGGTTCAATACTGTAACAGAGATTTAGCCCTACAATAAAAAGCTTTCACATTACCGATTTAAACAGGTCATTACAGCTGAGACTGTACGCTCTGCCAAGGGTGCTCTTGCTTGTGATGTAATTACAACTGAATCCAACCTTGAAATGTGCCTCGGAACACAGATATGATTAGCTATAAAATGCACTCACTCACAAAATAGGTGTGATAACAAAATCCCTGGGTGAGTTCGAGTAAGAAATTAATATTTGAAATACTTTTATTTTATGCTTTTGTTGTATTTTTATTCCACAAAGACACATTCAATTATTACTGTACGTGACAAAGGATTTCTATTTCAAATAAATGCTATTCTTTTGAACTTTCTTGATCAAAGCATACTGGAAAAAAATTTATCATGGTTTCCACAAAGATATTGAGCAGCACAACTGTTTTCAATATTTATCATGATATCACGTTTCTTGAGCACAACCATATTAGAATAATTTCTGAAGGATCATGTGACACTGAAGACTGGAGTAATGGCTCCTGAAAATTCAGGTTTGTCATCACAGGAATAAATTACATTTTAACACATATTAAAATAGAAAACGGTTGTTTTAAATTCTAATATTTCACAATACTACAGTTTTACTGTGTTTTTGATCAAGTAAATGCACTGGTGAGCAATTTATGACTGTCTAAAAATGTGAGAAAGGACAGAGCACATTATAATACAAATAAATAAAAACCAACCAGCTAAAGGACTGTGAGTGGGGATAAAACACTTTATTCTATAATAGCATCACAGTATTACCTGCTGAGAGTCACTCCTGCCCATCATCCCATCATCATTTGATGGACTTCAAACTGACATATAGACATTTTAAAAGCACTATACTATGCTCTCTTACTCTTATTTTCTCTTTTACACACACAGATTGAATCTTGCCTAAAACTGGGTCTCGAATTCCAAAGATCACAGAACACAGGCCTCAATACACATCCTCTGGTCAAGGGCTGGTTTAAGGCAATTCTAGCGCATTTATCTGCTAGTAAATCACCAATCTATAATAAAGGAGTCATTTAGACATATATTTGAATGCTGCACAACTTTGAACACTTCTGATAAGTGGGCATATGGCACAGAAAGAGTTTTAATTAAACATAAATCATTCTGTCTCTGAGGCATCTCAGAAAGTTCTGTGAGTGACATTCATCCATCACAGCAAGAGAGGATTTCACACGTCTGACATCAGAGTGTGACACATTAACACTAGAGCAGGTGGCATCTGGGTGAGTGCATGTTGCCACAGTGTGAGACAGGTGCAGTTCAATAGACAGTTGAAGCTGGTTGTGTTTCCACTGGTAACCACAGAGTAAGGATGATCTGATCATGACATTCATTTAAAGCTGACTTACAGACAGAGAGTAAAGACTGAAAGCTCTAATGGCCATAATACAACACCTGTTGGCATGCATCACCTAGAAGTGCGTAACAAACTAAATACTGCAAGATGCAATTTAATTTTTGCCAGTCACATTAAAATGGTTTCTAATTTAGGTAAGCATATTATGATCAGTTTATGGCTCATTTCATGAATATGTTACACTTTGGTGTTCCATTATTACTTTTTTTAAAAGCATTATTAATCACATATCTCTCAGAAAAGTAGAAAGAGTACAAAATATGTACACTTTAGGTACTAATATGTACCTTTAAGGTACTTATGTGCACCTTATAGCAGTAAAAAAGGTGCAAATGTGTACCTTTTGAAAGGGTACTGCCCCAGAGTGTAGGTTGGGGGAACTAATAGATAAAACTATTAACTAAAACAAAACTAATCAGTCAAGCAGGTACACTCTTAAAAATAAAGGTGCCAATAGGGGTTTTTCGCAGCAATGCCATATAGAAAGAACCATTTTAGGTTTCCCAAAAAACCCTTAGGTGGACAGTTCTTAAAATAGCCTCTTTTTTTTCTTAGTGTGAAGAACATTTTTAAAAAAAACTTTTCTTTAGAACTTTCTTTGTAGGTAATTTAGAACATTCTAAATAATGTGTTTTTATTGAAAAGAACATTTTGTGTAATGGAAAGGTTCTATGGATCTTAAAGGTTCTTCATGGAACCACAGACACCAATAAATAAACTTTATTTTTAAAACTGTAGTTTTAAACTAATTAAATGCCTGTCCAGCCTCAGAGGTCTTCACCTTTGCAACTGTATCCAACAATTTTTTTTTACTTAACGAGTTAAATTGATATTCAGTTCATTGTCATTTAAAACTATTGTAATGATTGACTTTTAATGACCAAATATGTGATATTTAGCTGTATTTCACATTTTGTTATGATTTTTATTTTTCTCTCATTGCAAATACTACAACTACTACTAATAATAATCCTTAAAATTGTGACACCCAATAAATAACATAATTGGGCCCTTCTTTGAAATAAAGGTTCATTTTGACATCTGAACTATACCTTTTTTTGTATAAAGAACCGTTTTTGGAAATTAAAACAGATATGAAAGCTTCATTGTAGGGTCTTCAAATAGGCCTAATTGTTCTGGTTTCTGAGTTCTTTAAAACACCAATACATGTTTTTGTTTTTGTTTTGTTTTTACAGAACAAAAAGTGAACCTAACCACATCTATGCTGTATAGCCTATATATTGATATAATGAACAGAAAAAAAAACCCTGTTCACGTGATTTTTAGTTTGACCTCTGATAAAGGTTATGAATCTCCTCCTCGGCCGTTTGTTGAAAAATAAAAGAAAATGTAAAGGCTTTATCCCCCCACCCCCCGCTATTCGTGTAATGTGCGTTCTCTTACCCGGGCTGCACGCGAAGAATATGGATCTTCAAAGAGCGCCCATATTTTTGGTTGCCAAACTTCGCAGCATCCCCTGGAGCGGTCAGGGCTGTCCTCAATGCCGAAGCGTCTGGGCATGTCCTGGTCATCCTCCGCATCCTCCGGATCTGGCGGTTCGAAAATCTCCAGCGCCTCTTCTGCGTCCCTGTGCTGGCGGTAGGTCATCCAGCAACAGGGCTCCACGTCAGTCTCATCGATACCCCAAAACGCCAACTCCTCCTCGAACAGAGGGCCGCACACGTCCGCCGGGCAGTGCAGCTTGCCGGTCCTGTAGTAGTTGAGCACATAGCCGAATATGCCCGGGTGTCGGTCAAAAAAGAACTCGCTGGCGCTGGGCGTCTGTCCTGTGTCTGAATCCGGGTTCACCTGGTGGACCGTGTCGGCGAGCCAGGCGAGTCTCGTGCCCGGTATGGTCCTAAGGGTGCTCTTGTAGGTTTCGTGGCGCGTGCCGCCGACGTTGATGGTTATTTTGTCCGAGTTTTCGCCTCTGGCCATCTCTTCCTTCAGACATGATTTGGAAGGAGGTTTGTTGCCTGACTTGCGCCCGCGGTACGACGAAACACACACCGAGCTGATCATAGATTTAGATAGAGAGGCTTTTACCTAGTAACTCTCTTGGCTTTCTAAACCTGCGCAGCTGTCGTCAGTTACGAAAGTCGAACAACTGTAGACAGTTTCCGCCGTCAACATGACCATCAGAGGCGCGAAGAACCACCTGTTAACGCAGAAACTCTCCTAGATTCTCAGTCTATGGGTGGATGCTTGCGTTGTTCCTCATTCATGGGCACTTTGACACGATGCTAAACACCAAAACACCAGCAAACCGTCCGCGTATCACGACCGAATTGGCATTTACGCGCGCTTAGGCATTTCTCACTATATTTACAAAGAAAAACAGATTAGTTTAAATAAAAGTCAGACTACTCTAAAAACGACTCTCCATTTCATCTCTTTCAAAACTCTCGTAACCTTGTCGTTGAATTAGTAAATCACACCTGGCTGTCACCTGCGCGCGCATTATTCCTATAGTAACAACGGGTGAGTTTGAAATAAAAGCGCAACCTTGCCGAATAATGTCTGCGACGTTAACTTTGATTATACATCTATATCAGGCCAAATCTTCTGTTGGCGAAGGATGAGACGGTATCATCAGTTTGTTGGAAAAGATCTGTTGCATCTTGTGACAGTCAGAAGACGACACAGCCCATGGGAGGATGATGATGATGATGATGCTCCAGCGCCTCAGTAACCCTTACAGCGCTGCATCACGTATGAACGTGAGCTCAATTGATTAGTACAGGGGAAAGCTTCAGTTTATCAGATTATGGACCCCTTTTCACGGTCTACGATGACGCATTTCCGCATTAACATCGTAAATATAACAGTTTATTTATATCTGAATTTAATTTACCGTGTATTTGTAACAAGGCTATATTTTGTATTTTACTATCCTGCTGCTATCTTGATATATTTCTATAATCTGACAGCCTTAATCAATCGTTCTGTATTTCTATCGTTCTATTTTTCTTTATCCTCCTCTGGAAAGTGTTTTTTTTTTCTTTTCTTTTTTTCTGACGGAGCAAAATAAAAAATATATTATTATAGTTTACTAGGAGGAGTTCACCCTGATAGTTTCCAAACTCAGAAATGTGAAAGGGTCCATTGAGTAAAAACGCGTCAAATCAAGAGTCCAATCAAGTGCAGGAAAAATGGGTAAGTCCAAGGGCATTTAAAATATATATATTTAAGTACTGATATTAATTTTTACATCATATAGAAAATTATAGAACAATTAAAGATTTTCTAGAATTGTTTTTGTTATAAATGTTTTTTGTTTACAATTAAAGACTTAAATATAAAGAAACTGATGTTTTGAATTTGAGGTATCCAAGTTAGTTTAAGTTTGTCTTACAACGTCACCTAGTGTAGAAGTAAAGTAGAGCAGGTTTAACATCATGCATTTTCTACCTTGCTTTCTTCAAGAGAAAGAAATCACTGGATTCGTTGGTTTTCATGATTTAAAATGGGCATTTCATTTTTATTCATGTAAATAATAAATACATATAATAAATTATAATAAAACATTCCATATTCATTTATTCCACCCCATTCATTCATTTCTCAGCTGACAGCTGAAAGACAGTTGTCTTACAACATATAAATTCATGCACATTTGACAAACGAGATATAAAACAACTTAGCTCTTATCACAGTAAGTAAGGCCAGCATATCTTCTTTAACATTGAACGTAATATTGCACTATGGTAAGGCAAATTTTCTCTTCTTTAATCCACCTCTTCAATGGTGGGGCCCTGTGATTCAGGCTGGGCTTGGAATCCACAGCCACCTGCTGGAGGAACTCCTCCTTGATAGAGCCGAGTGATGATTGGATTACACACACTTTCCAGTTCCTTCTGGTGGTGCTCATACTCTTCCTTTTCAGCCAGCTGATTGTTCTCCAAC
>JAFVLL020040831.1:0-10198 GCA_021397915.2 Tor tambroides
CCGTGTATGAAAAATATATCTATAGAGAGTGAAATGTCTACTTTCAAATGAAAACAGTTCGAATAGAAAACGTGTGTTAGCATGGATGATTTACATGAAATTTAATGTGCGTGCAATGCACACTGTGCATTGTTTAAGATGGCTTTCAGTTCAATATAACAACAACAACAACAAAAATTGGATTTTTATTCAACTAAGGTGGGCACGCTGTGATCTGTACTGTATTTTTAGTGTAACTGGCAGATTCTGGCCAAAAAACAAAAACAAAACGGGAGTGGGAGTCATTCTTCCGGGAGTGTACGGGACGGGATTTTTCCCCAGTTTTTTCGTGGGAGTGGGACGGGACGAGATTTTTTTTTGTGGGAGTGGGACGGGAGAGGTTTGAAAATCCACTCCCGTGTCACCCTCTACTGCACAGCTTTCAAAGAAGTATAGTCAACCTCGGATGAGCGCAGACGGACGAGTGTGACACACTTGCAGTAGGCTACCACCTAATGGACTTATTTGTCTCGACATTACCTCTGTAACAGATGTTTTATACTTGTACTACAATTATAGGCCAATTCACACCGCACAGACAAACGCCAACAAACAAGTTGGCTCAAGTTGGCCGTTGGATTTAGAATCTTATGAAAAATATCTGTCATGTTCACACTGCCCCAACAAACGCCAACAAACTTCGAGTCACACCGTGTCTACACCGGACGCGACAGTTGTAGCATTGCGCCGCATCCAGTGTATGACAGCGTCACTGATTATAATCAATAGAACCTCTATTGTATTTTGTCGCGTTGCACCGCGACGCTCGCGTCCGGTGTAGATGGTGAAAGTCTAATTGGGGACGAAACAGATGATTCTGTAATCAGAATCAAAATTTTACTGTTATTAATGTCTTTATGTCTTCGTGTGTCATTCTTCGCCTGAAAAGACGGCGAATAAAACGAAAGAGGCCATGGGTGGAATAAGCTTTAAGTGAAATATGCGCATCGTCATGGAAACGATTCGTGGCCACGTCGGAGTTTGTTGTAGTTTGTTGGAAAACTCTTTCACACTGCTCAGACCTTCCACGACCCAACAAACGCTGATTAAGCATGTTCAGTCGGGTGAAAACAAACTCCAACCAACGCCAACAAACGCCAACAGGGTTAACACACTGATCCAACAAACTCCAACAGACTAGTTTGTTGGAGTTTATTGGCATTTGTCTGTGCGGTGTGAACTGGCCTTATGTTGCCTGTGCTACAAAAACATTCTGCCTCTGTACCAAAAAAGCTACAGGAGTGTGAAAATGTCTTAGGCCACCATTATATTTGTTGTTTTGGAAATGGTATGACTATCTCAGAGTTTTTATTAGAATACAACCAAAAAAATACAGGAAATTTATAGTCGGTATTAAAAAACAGAAAGAAACTAAATGGTGGCCTTAGACTTCTGCACAGTACTGTAAGTGCAAAAACGTTAACTGCTAAATGGTCATCTTAGAACATACCACTTGTTTCTGGAAGGTGGGGTCAGCCAATGTCCGCTCCACTGCATCAACATCCCAGATCGTCCGATTACTGTTTAGTCTTCAAATCGAGATCTGTCCCAGGCTAACATACCTTATTTACACTAGCTTCTCTGCTATTTTAGCCATTTGACCTCATCATTGTAATCTTCCTGTATTGTGAGCACACAGCCCGGTGCCAAACTTTGCAATTTAAGTATGAGCTTTTTTAGGGTGCTTTCACACTTGGTTTGATTGCTTGGGCCGAACCCGAGTTCGATTGCTCCCCCCTCCCCCTGCCCCCACCGGACTGCGTTCATATTATTTTATTTGGGTCCGAACCGCGGTTCGTTTGCGACATCAATCCAGCAGCTGTTTACCCCGTTGCTTAGAAACGACGGCGCGGGAGAAGGCGGCAAAATGCATAAGATTGCTCTCTGTACTTTTATATATTTGTGTTTTTGAACCGTTCGATTTGTTTACAAAGCTTCAGTGCATAACGGCACTTATAGGTCTGTTACGAATGCACTGCATATGCTCTAAAGAACGCTGAAGGCGAACATAAATGAGATATACAGCTCTCTGCTTGCAGCGCGTCAGTCACGCTCGTCAAGTAAGTGAGTGAAACACACACAAACACGCATTTTTATCAAATAATACGTCATTACTAGCAGTTCACTTCCGTGAATTGGTACCATTGCTTTCACATCAGCAGCGAACCGTACCGGAGTTCACATGAACCGAACCCCAGACCACCCTTTTTAAGCGGACTCGGGTGCGGTTCGCGGGTGCGCACCCGAGGTCGGAAGACAGTGTTCACATCATCCAAACGAACCGAACTCTGACGTCAATCGAACCCGGGTGCGCACCAAAGTGCTAGTGTGAAAGCACCCTTAGTGTCTTTGACTTTTAGAGGGTGTAGGAATCACCAAGACATACAGCATTATCCTTTAGGCTTTGGCGCCAGAAATAAGAGGAAAAATATGGCGCGATCTGAGTATGAAGTCTAAAATCTAACGAGACAAAAATCCAAACTATGTTTCGGTTAACATTATGTAATTACATTTTCAGCTTTAAAATTGTAATTCTTACCTTGGATACACTGACGGCAAACGTCTTCTCCCGAAAATTACAGCCAAGCAGTCAGTGAGTAGTAATGGCGTCGGCGCGATGCAGCGCGTGCCGCGTGGGGGATGGGAAATGCTGAATGAAATCTCGCGGGATCCACCCTACATGCAGACCAAGGCAGGGCGCTGCATCTCGCGTTAGTTTGATGTCGTGGGATGGGATCTTGCGAGAAAGTTGTCAGCACAATTAAAGTGGCTGCATTTTTTTTTTTTTTTTTTTTTTTGGGCTAAATGTCAGTGGAATATTGAGTAGAAATGAATGAGTGTTGGAATCATGGACTTTAAAAAAAAAAAAAAATTAGATTTTGATTAAATTAAGTAATCCAAGTGTCAAAACAACAACAAAAATAATTTAAAAGACACATATGTGCATTATCACCCTATATGAGATTAATTATGTTTGCACTTCTATATTTGATAAAACAAATAGGATCCCATCTGTAGCCCATTTTGAGCCCATGCACACGTTTCCCATTAATTACCCAACTGGGAACCACATGGGATGACTCATGTGGGTCCTAGCTAGGTCATCCAAGTGGGCCCCAGATAAGATGCCCATTTTGAGCCCATGCCCACTCTGTACCCCTGTAGCCCATGTGAAAGCCATGTGGGCCCCACATTGACATGTTTGCTGGGTAGCTAGACAGTTAGCATCAGCTAACAATATTTACTTATTTTCATTATGGTTATGAATAAACATTCATATCTGTCTACTCGGCTAGATGATCTAAACAATATAAAAATGTATACTGTTGATAAACAATATAAAAACAGACGTCACATAGGGCTAAATGCGTAGCATTTTAATAAAACTGCTAATGTTACAGCAGTGGGGAATATGAACGTGCATGAGTTATTTTAATGTTTCGTTTTTTGACCTAAAACAGAGACACTGTTGATCTGTCTGCATTCAAGCATTTCAGTGAGCTTAAATAGATCATCCTTTACAGCAGATTTAGTTCACAAACAACTGACAGTTTTGACCTAAATATGATTTTCAGTTACAATAATTAATCCTAAAATTCGACATTAGTAATTTAATTTTCGCAGCATCAGTCGCGCGCGCTCACAAGATCTCCCGGTTCTTTACTCGTGAGTTCAGTTCACTGGAGACTCGCTCTAAACGGATCATTTGAATCAGTGAGTTGTCGACTCGAGAACAGCTGCAATCGGATCATTCCAATTCGTGAATGAATCTTTTGGTGCGATTTGCGAACCGATTTAACAGGTTCATTGAAAAGAATCAGTTTGTTCATGAATCAGACACTGCTTCTGCGTCTAGGAGCACGTGATATATTATAAGGAGTAACGATATGTTTTATGAAATTTAGTGAAGTAAAAAGTACGATCTTATGCTTTGGAAAGTAGTGAAGTAAAAGTAGAAGTTCCTCAAAATAAAACTACTCCAGTAAAGAGTAAATTTAAAAATTTACCAGTAAAAGTAAAAATTTTCTTAAGTACAGTAACGAAGAAGTTTTACTTCGTTACTGACCACCACGACAGGAAGGCATTATTCTCTTCCCTGCACTCAACCTGAGGGATTCCTAAAATTTCCATCTTTGACAAGACATGAAAAGGGCATACTAAAGTGGCATTACAGAAAATGGCCGAAGTATACACTGGGCTTAAGTTTGCAGGCTACAAACCAGGGCCTGGTTACATAAAAGCCCTTAAGCTACGAAATCCCTTAGTTATAGGGATAAGGGTAGGCCTACCTTTAGTGAAACTTGGGTTGCAAGAAAAGGGTCAACTTAAGGAACTTAAGGCTGTCATTAAGAGTTGTTACAAATTCCTTAGTAACCATTTTATTTTTCATTTTCAAAACAGCTCCATTTTGTCATCTTAAACTTAAATGCAATTGCAGATTTTATTTTTGTTTATTATACTAGTATTATTATACGTGTTCATCTAATTGTTTGGTCTTTGTTTCCCAGGTTCTCACTCCCAGTTAGATGGTAAGTTTTTATGCTCATAAAACTCTTGTTCCACGAATCTTGCATGTAACATATCATTTTAATTGGGGATTCCCACATTGTCTTTTTTCTCATCAGAATGTGGTCGAGCACCCTTCAAGAACAGGATTGTTGGAGGGGAGAATGCGACAGCAGGGGATTGGCCGTGGCAGGTCAGCATTCATCTCACCTTTATGGACTTTGGCCATTTCTGTGGCGGGACTCTCATCACTAAAGACTGGGTTTTGTCTGCAGCTCACTGTTTCCAGTGGTATGTTGAAAGCTTAAATAAAGCTTAAGATACATTTGTAGATTTACAATAGTGAGATTAAAGCAGAGTTTCTCCATTTACAGGTTCAATGCATCTTACATTGTGATGTATTTTGGGCGTATGAACCAATCCGGCTTTAACCCTTATGAGACAAACAGGACAGCGAGTCAAATCATCATCCATCCTAACTTTAACATTTCTACTATTGACAACGATATAGCCCTGGTCCAGCTCTCCTCCTCTGTGATTTTCTCCGATTACATTAAGCCGGTCTGTATGGCTGCTTTTAATAGTACATTTGCTGCAGGTACAGAGAGCTGGGTCACTGGATGGGGCAGACTACAAGATGGAGGTGAGTGAACATTTCCTTGCTTAAGCTATAATGTAAACCTCAAAAATGTACCCAGAAATGGTTTTAATTTGTTAAAAGCCATAAATCTGTCCTCTGTTCTGTGTCACAGCTGCACAGCTTTCTGACACACTGCAGGAGGTGATGATACCAGTTGTGAACAACAGTGACTGTAATAATGCTTATGGAGGGGTCAACATAAGCATCACAACCAATATGATTTGTGCTGGATTGTTAAATCAGGGAGGAAAAGGTGCTTGTCAGGTAAGACATCAGTCATTCATCTTAACCCTTGTTTAATTCAAATCAATTTACAACACTACTCACCAGTTTTGTCACCTGCAGACTTTACACTGCCAACCTAGTTGCTTAACTAGCTTAACTTGCTTAATTAACGTACTCCACCAATCATGAACTCATGCACTATGACTGCTTTTTGATGCTACACCTGTGGCTGGTTGCATGAACTGCTTAGACTAGCCTTCCCTGTTGAAAAAAAATAAATCATGCTGGTTAGGTATGTTCCGAAGCATGCTGTTTTTGTTCAACAGGGTTACAAGTTAGTCATCTAATATTTTTCTGCAAGTCATTATTTTTGTTTTCTTTGTGCACAAAAATTATTCTTGTAGCCTCGTAAAATTACGGTTGAACCTGGGAACATTTCAGTTGCATTGCTGTCAATGCAGAGTCAGAAAACTCTTGGATTATATCTTAATTTGTGTTCCAAAGATGAAAGAAGGTCTCATGGGTTTAAAATGACATTAGGGTGAGTAATTAATGACAGACTTTTCGTTTTTGGGAAAACTATCCCTTTAAGACACAGTCGTAACATAGTGACTATTTTTATGCAACTGGAAAAAACAAAACAAAACAAAACAAAAACAAAAAAAAAACAGCAATGAAGTGGTTTATCTACAAAACATTTTGAGTGCAAAATAGACACCCACGCACACACACACACAAACCCTCCAGGCCAATTACACATAAATTATAGGAATTCGAAAAGCTCCTCTATATATTTAAAAAGGGAGCTATAGTGGTTATGACATTACACGTTTTTATTACTTAACGCCTACAGATGGCACTATTTTCAATTCACAACCTGGACTTTAATGTAGGGCTTTCAGGTTAATTCGTTAATTTATTTAATTAGTTAAGTGAAAAAATAATACTGCACTAAAATTAATGCATGTCATGCCCCACCCCAGACCTAGGCACGTCATGTTACATTTGATTACAGTTGATTGGTGTTGACCATGATGCAGCAGAGCAACACTCACTGTGTGATGAAGCCTATATAATATGGAGTGCCTATGGAGTGCAGATGTGCTATATTTTATACAACAGTTAATATTGTGCTATATTTTAGATGCAATATTTCTGCTCAATTTTGCCAACTAATATATTACCTTGTAAAGCCACAGCAGAACTGGTGTGTCTTCTTGCCAGTTTCTCTGTGGCAAGAAAAAATGCTCAGTGCTCCAACTGCAAACTGAAAAATGGATGCTGGCCTCAGGAAAATAAATGCTTTGATGGACACACGTCGGCTGGCATACTTTATCATTGGGCTACACTATTTCATACTTCTGTCTATAACGGTTGTTCACCGTGTATTGTTCAGAGATATAAATGCTGAATGTTTGTCAATACAGGGAGATTCTGGAGGTCCAATGGTCAGCAGGAAAGGCTCCCTGTGGATTCAGTCTGGCGTTGTGAGTTTTGGTAAAGAATGTGCTGATCCCACATTTCCCACTGTGTTCACAAGAGTCTCTCAGTACCAGGACTGGATCAACTATTACATGGGCAGCAACCAGCCTGGATTTGTTGAATTCAACAATGACATTCAACATTCAATTCCAACTCCAGCTCCAAGTCCAAATACAACATCCAACTCCAACTTCAGAAGTGTACCCAACCTCCACTTATTTCCCCTTTCTCTAACATTCTCCATCATTCCTTTCACCTTCTCTCTCTATCTCTCTTCCTAAAGATTGTTTGAACTGTAATACTCAGGGTTCTTTGATGAAGAGGGCAGTTGTGCTGCACTTGCTCTCATAAACGGATGAAAAGAGCCATTGTATTGTTATATTGCCTTTTTTCTTTCTTATATCAAATATACTAGTCTATACTATTCTTTGAAAAGCTCTCTTACTGACATTACAAGAGCATACGATAATGAAGTTCATCATGCTTCTGTCCTCTGAGATTCAGGATCTTTACATAAATAATAGAGTGAATAGGTTTGATAACCAAATATGCATAGCTAATATAGAGTCTGAGGCTCTGTTATAAAAGCTTAAAAATGTAAAAGAAAAATTGAAATATTGCAAGTCTTCACTGTCACTTTTGTAAGGATCCACCCATTGGTCCGACGATGGCAGCCAATGATACAGCAGAAGGATTCTTGTGTGATGATGTCTTTCTTTTGGTCATTTGATTTTCTACTAAAAAACAAATAAAGAGAAATGAGAAACGGTTTGATTTTCGTTGATTTTTTTTTTTTTAAGAAACGGAAAATCTAACGGAATTTATTTAGATTTGTTTTTGTATTTTTGTTCATGAGAAAAAAACAAAACTAGATTAGGCCTATGCTTTAATATTTGTTTTGAATGTGTGGGCAGCACTGAAACGCCCCTTTCATCCCCTCTGTACTGCACTGATACGCGGCAACCGCGAGCTCAGTTCATTTTCAACAGAAGAGATGTGGCAGGTGAGCCGAGTTTATTACAGTTTTTCTCGATCGCTAACACACTATAGATAACTGATTCATTTGACCCAATTTTCCAAACCATTCATACAGTTCTCGAAATAAAGACACGTTTCTAAAAAACTTTTAACACATTTCACCTGTTTGCACACACGTTCCAATTTGCTCAGTGTTTTCTGCAAAACTCTACACAAAAATGCCATCATTTTGCACAGGTTTAATCATGTTCTCATTCAGAAAACACAAACACACATTATATTTAACTCAAGCATCAAAAAATGAACTCAAACAGCACACATTTATCCATGTGTGAACATTCAGTAGCAAAACTGATGACACCGCAGTCAGAATCTCAGGATGATATCCACAGGAGCACAAGTGATTATGTGTTTTGGAAAATGAATCCTGGTAGTGGGAGACAGAGAGGAATAGGAGGGGAAATTAAAATGAAGGGGATGAGGTCAAAGGTCATTTGTTCCTGATGAAATATAAAGCTCTATAGTTGAGCATGTTCTTCTGCATGGACAGACCATGAGGGAAGTTGGCCTACAGGCTCAGCTACAGGGTTTCAATACTACTGACACATACAATATAATTACAGTACATAGCAGCAGTACTTCACATGAGATAACTTTCATTATTCTGTGTACAGTAAATACTGTAGCACAGGTTGTAGACCCTCAAACTCATTACTGTTGAACTGATATGTAGCCAAGTGTTGCGGTCCTACTCGCCCCGCTCCGAGCGGGATTCGAACCGTGGTCTCCGGCGTGGGAGGCGAGGCGCAGCGCTCTAACAAGGAGGCTAAAGGCCACGGCCCCTAGTGTCAGTCGCTAGAGTGCCACTTGAGATCGGGGAGTGAGGTTTAACCTGCACAGCACTTACCCGCTGGCCTCTGCTACACAAGTATTCCTTACATGTACTGTATTTGTGCAGAACTGAGAGACGACTGCCTAGGGGAGGCAGAGAAGTCTTTTGTCAGGAGACCAAGAACCTGCTATAGTGTAACAAATAAGGATACTACCAATACTGTAAGGCAAATTGGCAGAGGATGCTGAATGAATGAATGTATTTAATTATTTATTCATTATTTATTTATTTATTTCTGTAAAGTAACTGACAGTATATTCCAGTGTGTGTTCACTGTATATTCTGTTGTTTGGTTTTTGAACTTTTCTCTTCTAGTGCTTTTCATCTACTGTAAGGTCACTTTACTGTAGTGTAATGAAAATGAAAGTAAACTTTTCTTAAAGTTTATTGCTGAATGTTACTGTATCTGCACTCCTGTGTTTATGCTGCATACTGTAAAAGACATTGACTAGCAAAAGGACTCCTGATTCACACAAGCAGGTTTTTGTAACAGTGTTTTGAATTGATCTCACTAGTGTTCTCTAGACAGGAATGTAGTGTGTGTATTTGTCAGGTTTTTGTGTCATCTGAGGCCAAAGTTTGAGACTGACAAAAGAGAATATGTTTTTGACTAAACTGTTTGACTTTGACCTGGAAGTATGAAGTTTGCACAAGTTGTAGTTTTGAGATTGTGTTTATAGTTGTGAGAAAATGGTGAATTGTTTCATGAATTGTGTGATAGCAATCATGTTAAGCAATCATCTTAAACATGTTAAGTTTTTTTTTTTTATAACCATTTACTATGTGTAAGTAAGTTGTTGTTTTTTAGCATGTGTGTTTGGCAGAGTTATTTTTAGGGTTACTGATAAACTACCGTCGTTTGATTCTCATTTGTTATTTATTTTAATTTTACTTAAATTATGTCTGAATTTATTATGTCTGTATAGGTCTTTTATTAAGTTTTAGTTATATTAGTACTTCAACATACTACATGGAAATAAAATTATATATATATATATATATATATATATATATATATGGGTGTTTGGCTTAGTGTTATGTTAGAATCATTATTATACTCATACCTTTTCTTGTTTTATTATTTTGACTTGTTTTTAGCTTTATTTTTTGTTTTCATTTAAATGTTTAGTTTTGAAATGTTGCTGTATGCATTTGTCATTTTTATTTAATTTCTTTATTTTCTTACATGTGTATAATATTTACAGAGTTTTAACTTACAATTTTAGTTACTTTTTCTTATTTGTAAGTCACTTTGGATGAAAGCGTCTGCTAAATGACTAAAAGTAAAGTAAAGTAAAGTTCAAGTGTCACAGCTCAGTGAAAGCCTTTCAGACTCGGTCGAGCTCAGACTGAAACTGTTTTAGATGATCGACTCACTTCAGCAGCGCTTCACAAATCAAGCACTTATACTGCAATAAACTATTACTCAAGTACAA
>JAFVLL020040832.1:0-18794 GCA_021397915.2 Tor tambroides
CCCACAAAAAAAAAAAAAAAAAAAAAAAAAAGTGTGACACAGGCAATATTACCTGTAATACTGTGTGTTCATGAGCTCTGGACAATATCACAGATTTACATGTGAAAGCTGGTAGGTGACCATGTTTTTGGTGTTGTCAGCAACAAGTAAAGGAATTAAATAGACTGTGAACATAGGAAAGGATCCAGTTGGACGTGATCTCAGAGTTACTTCATAAATAACAGCCTTAAAAAACTTATATGTAAGTAGTAGTAGTAGTAATACTACTACTAGTACTACTACTCAGTTGGCTCACATCATTTGTTCAATTTTGAATTTCCATGATGTCATCTGTGGTGCTTATTCAAAATACATTTTCATTAGTTTAACAAGTTCAACAACTACGCTAAGGCATCCCATCTTTAGTAACTTGTCATGTTGTATTGGTTCTTTTTCCCTTAATAAAGTCAGTATTTGCCTGGAGTTATGGTTATATTCTGGTGCAAGTTGATTTATTTGTGCTCATATTGAGTTCACAGTGACAGTGCAACTGGAAACCATATGTTTCAAATCAACACGTTCCATGGTGCTTTGGGCCTTCACTGTATGTGTGCCACTACTTCCCTGCATAAATTGTATGTGTGCTAGAATTGAATCAGTATTGATGATCAAAGAAATCATTGGAAGAAAAAAAAATGCTGTCAGTGGGGTTTTATCATGGGGCATTTTAAAGAAAAAAATTCCCCAAAAATGAAAATTTTGTGATTAACCTACATACAGTAACAAACCACTATTACTTATTTACTTTATTTTGTGGATATATCATTTTCAATACAACAGCATACCAGGAAATGTCAAGACCTATTTAAAACAAACAAACAAACAAACAAAACAAAAGTAAAAGTAGCCAATATGGCTTTCATGCTATATTACTTCTCCTCCTCAAGTGTAAATGGATATTGACATTTAAACAAACATATATACATGCATGCATACATGCATGCATTTTATTCCAAAGTTTCTGCAACTCTCAGTGTTTCCACAGACGTGCTTTGAATCCTCGCTTTATCTCATCAATGCTTTGTTTTAGCATGCTAATATCTGATCCAGAGGTCACAGGCTACAGATTAGACAATGCAAGAAGGACTGCATTAGCCAATAACATGTCTGTCTCTCTGTCGCCGTTGTGTTGTGTGTTATTGGCAGAGCAGGCAGGCAGATAGCTTTACACTCACACTCATTATTGCCAATTTCAGCGGTTTCAGGGATGAATTTTGGGTATTGCCACTGAAAGAGGCATATGGATCAAAGTGGAGACTAAATAACAGAATGGACAATTTAAAATATATTATCTTCTTTTGATCACTCAAGAATATGTCAGGCTGGTGGAGCAACATATGTCTGGGTAACACTTTATTTTGATGGTCCCTTTTGAGCATTCTGTTGATTATAAGTAACTTTGCACCTACACGTCAACTAATACTCATTAGAGTCGTAGTAGACCGTCTGCTTAATATTTGCTAACTCTTTATTGTGATGGTCTCCCAACAGACATTCTACTATAAGTAAATTTTCAAGTACATGTCAACTTATTCTAACCCTAACTCTACCAGTCTACTAACACTCAAATGAGAGTTAACAGATATGTTGGTGCAATGTTATTTATAGTCAACAGAACGTGTTAAAGGGACCATCAACATAAAGTGAAACCCAAGTCTGCAGCAAATATTGAAACTGTTTAAATGAATTATTGAATTAAACTATTGAATTTACATCTACAGTTATTAGAAATATGATCTACTATGAATATGTTGTTTTAATACTGATTTTCAGTGCTTTACATTCATGTTTGTATAAGCTTTTATTCAAAGCAATGTGCAGTACATTTTTGTGTTTTCCTTATTTTGCATTCTATAAATACCAAAAAAGTGCGAAGAGCTCTTTATTCAGGTTCACTTTTTACCACACCTTATTTCAATAAGTTTGCCCTCTTTGTTTTCAGGGCCTTGAGTAAAGACGGCATATTGAGTATTGTGTCAGAGGCTAAATGTGGCCCCTAATTTCCTCAGATTGGCTAAAGGGACATTTGCATTATTGATGAGGCATTCCTGTCACCTCAAACATAGACTATTTAAGGAAGAATAATTTTATGCAAACTGTGTATTGATGGACTAATGATCAATTGGCCTTTGCAAGGATATTAATATGCAATTGTTGCAGTGTGATGTGCATTCCAGTTATCCTTATTACATTTTATAAAATAGGTATAATAGAAATTAAGGACACATTTTCAAATGTTTTCAATTTCATTTGCTCTTCATATATATAGCCGTGGCTTTTCAGTTGTTTTGTTGGTTCTCATTTTTATAACATTTGTTTAAATGTTATGTCAGTTTTTCTCCTGCCTGCTCGGTTTTCTTTATTAAAGGCTTTTCATTTATTGTAATATTCATCATGCACACAATAGCTAGGTAAACAGGTGTTTCAGTTGCTGCTGTATATAAAATACTATATTTTATGTAGTGTGACTGTAATGATGTAGCGACCAATCTGCATCTAAGTCTGGAACTATCTGTTTATCATTTTGGTTAATGAGTTGTCTATTTTTATAATGCTCATGTTTCAAAAAGTGTAGATGTTTGTCAGGATTATATATTGCGTAGAATTTACAAATTTCTTAAGACCTCTGCATTCAAAGTCATCTGCTAGACCTTTGGGTGTTAAAAGACAGTAATCAATAAAATCAATCCTGTTTGTTGTTCAAACAGTGATGCAAATAATATCAGACAGAGAAGCCATTGTTCAACAAAGTCCTCCAATCAAGGCACTGATGAGATTACCAATTGCAATAAAATGGTTGTAGTGCGACCAAAGCTTTTGCATTCTTGCAACATAGTATAATCCACCAGATTGCATTTTTAAAATAGTTGCAATATAAGATTTATGCCTACTTATATTGTACTATGACAGTTATTATAGCTTCTTGGCAACCGTTTTGTTTTGTGAAAATGCTGTTTGGGGGACTGACCAGGTTACGGACAACTATAAATGGTTAAAAATCAAACCATTAGACATTAAGACATTAAAATATCTTTATTAAGACGACAGCTTTCAAAACTTGTCAGTGAAAAAAACAGTTTGCATTTTGAAAGGACAACAACGCTAAGCATATATATATATATATATATGTATATCTATAAGAGTATGTTGTACAGGTATACTCCATACACTAATATGGGCACCCTTGGTAAATACTGTATTACAAATTTGCATACAGATTAATATTGATTAACAACATGTCTTTATTATAGTGTTAGGGTTAGGAAGAGGGATTGGTTTAGGTTCAGTTGCCTGAAATTATGCATAAATTACTATTATTACTATGATAATACTAAGTACATGTAATGTGTCCATTTCATTTTGATTTATTAAAACATTGTTTTGTATGATTAACAATACTGTGTTGGGTCACCATTTCATGGCCAATATAAATATGAGACATGAAGAAAAACGTTTTGAGAACCATTGCTCTACTGTACATGCCGAAAAACAGGTTCTCTTATCTTCATGAGTAGATGATTCACTAAATAAACATGATAAGCAAAATTTATACCGCCTGTGATTAAAAGCTGATATAACCCCTGGAAACTGTTGAAAACTTATTGAGGGGTCACTGCAGGGGGAAAAAAAAAACTTCTTAACATAATCTGCAATTATGGTTTTAAGAAACATCTTGATCATTTATGATCTGCCATGTGAACATGATTACAGTGTAGATCAGGTAGATCTATAAAGCTATAAAGGCAAAGATAAGAGTGCGGGTGTGATTTGGTGTCCTCCTGAAGTAATGATGTTGTGAATGCCCTTTACAGTACCTTCTCTACAGTTGGTAGATGAAAGAAACTATGGCTTTAATATTTTGAGTCACAAGATGCAAATTCTAATAAATAAATAAATAATAATAATAATAATAATATACTCACCATAATGTCAATATTATGTCAAAGCGGATATTACACACTTTCTTCTGTGGAATACAAAAAAAAATAAAAAATAAATTGTTGTTTACAGAAAATGTAATACTTTACCACAGCTCTTAAATTTCATTTGCACTTGCATCTTCAAACTACATTATATTTGATTATTAATTAAGAATATTTGAGATTTTCAGTCAATAACAATTGACTTTTTTTTTTTTTCTGTTCATTACACACTAAGCTTTTCATATGATTTCCGAAGACTTGGGATGTAGCACACAAGACAAGTTTTGTGGTGCTTTTTAAAGCTTTAATCTATACAGGAACTATGCTTTTAAATACATGAGAAACAGAGAAATGTTGTGATAGCACCACAGAGTCAAAATGGAGACTTTTTTTCTTGGAGATTTTCTTGAGGAACCCTACGTATGACTTACTTAATGTTGTTTGTGCATATTAAGCTTGTATAAGAGAAATAATCGTTACATAAAAAAAAACAAAAAAAAAACAATGCATGCATTTGTTATACACGTTGATTTAAAAATGATTTTTGCACAGTCAAAGTGCTCAGATTCTTAATTGTCTTCATGCTGGCTTATCAGTCTCAACAATATCAGATGATATGTTGATTTATACTGTTAATTGTCCTCCAATCAGTGCAGAGATAACAGGAAGGACCAAGCACAATATATTATGTAATGTTTCCTCAGAAGGAGTACGTGTGGAAAAACACAGTTTCAGTTGCACTGATGTCCATTATTATTGACATGTATTATGTAATAGATACATGACTGAACCCTAATGAAGAATAGCAAGCGTAAGGGTGGATGCTTCATAAGGCTTTATGCTATTCCAATTCTGCAGCCGTGCCAATAAGCACTTTTTTTTTTCTGTGTGACCCTTATTACACTACAGTGTACACATTAGTATTATGCATATTAATAATCTGACTTGATATGTATTTTTTTTATTATTCAACATTTTTTTTTTTATTTAATTTAATTTTTTTTTACAAACTTACATGAGCAATGCAGCAGCAATATGTGTCACAGAGAGGCCATGGACTCTGCTGCCATTTCCAGTTAAATATTTCTCAATGTTCTAAAACTTTATTTTCCTCCGGTGTTTATAGCATGTTAGATAGCAGGTTTTAATTGAAGAGAAAACATGCTATAAAGCCATAAACTTCATCGCAACTACTGCCAATCCTTAGAATGCTGTAAAATGCATATCTCCGTGTCTCGTCTATTACCTTAATATAACAACGTCATGTCAACTTTGGACCCGAATCACTGTGAATACTGAATCTTACCAGACTCAATCCAGAGTCAGCTGGTTCACAAATATTCAGTCAATTATTGTTCATGTGTTAATCCATGAAATCTACAGGAGATTTTGTGGACATAAATGAAATGAAATGAAATTCAATAAAAAAGATGAATTTACAAGACACCTGAGACCTTTGCTGAGACTTGTTTATTAAACCTTATATATTTAGGCTTTACGAATGGCTCAATGAATGGTCAATGCTTCAGCATCATGCATATAATTATTAAAAGTCAATATAAATAATGTTCCCTCACAAAAAATAAAATAAATAAAAAATTAAAATAATAAATAAATAAATAAATAAATGCAGCAATAGCTTTTTAGCATATTGTAAATGCTATATATGTTAACAAACATATAACAGAATACAGCAGAAAAAAAGCATTTTCAGAGGCAAAATAAAGCATATTAATGTTGTACTAAAGTGATAAAAAATGCAATATATTCTGTAGAGTCTGGAGCTTAATAATTCCTGAAAAAAATATGAAACAAATCCTCTAAAACCAATCCAAATTCTTTAGTACATTGATAATGCTTAAGCTCATTAACTAAGCATATTCAACCCATTCTCATTACTCTAATATAAAAAGTATAAAAAGTATATATTAAGCAAAAAATAACACATTGCAGTCATGAGTGATATGATGTAATGGGACCCACCATTCTGAAAAATCAGATTTGCCAGACACAAACAAACAAATAATCAACAGCAACCAAAAATTTTTTTAAAAATTTTGGGTGCTAATGATATATGATAATGGAAATCTGGAGGATGGGACATGGGGAAATATATTACAATGAAATAATATTACAATGCAGAAATAAAATCTTATTTCCTAAAATGTGTTGGTGAAATATGACTTAGACATCAAGAGATTCAGTTTTCATGAGATTCACACATTTCATCAACATCCATTCCTTTCTTATTTATATTTGCAGGAAGTGATGTTCAAAGATAATTAAAACAACAAATAACTGAATCTTGGACAATTAATATGTGTGCCATAGACAAGAATGCAACAAGTCCATCCGACATCATAAATGTCAGCAGTGATGTCCTCATAGACCAGCCTAAATGGGCAAATACGGTAGATGACTGACCCATCTTGAGTAACTTAGCCAACTTTCCATGTTATTTTCTCATGCAGCTTTCTATAGCTATGAGTGAGAACATCAAATGGGATCACCTTGAACTTTGGTATCTTCATTATTTTAATAGCACTACCAGCAGAGTCACATTTCACTGCACACTCTTAGGCACGTTTAAAAATAATTAACTGCATTTGACAGATAGCAAGAATGAAATGCCTGCCAGTGAGCTGATTAATAGACTGATAGACTGATAACAGAGCTGTGAACTTTTATGAATGAAGCTGAGTGGATAAAGGATGGAAAATGTGAGCAGTGTATGCCTGTGCAAAACTCACCACCACATTGCAAGGGTGTAGTGATGTTTACCAGACCATTTCTATGTGGTTACTAAAGTTTTACTGAGTGGTTATTAGCACATTGTTAGTGGGGTGCTATAGTGTTTTGAATGGTTGCTAGGGCACTACGCAAGTCTATATGACTCTGTTGTCTCTAGGCTTCAACCTACATTTATGGAACTGTTCCCTCTATTTTTTATGTACTTATTTTTTACATGCTATGTTTGCAGAATGCATTTGTAAAATGTAGAAACCTTCATAATTAATATGACTGAAATGAACTAGTTCCAAATATGGGTCGAGTACTGTCTGAAACCTCTCAAACAAAGAAGAGAAATCCTTCTGCTTTGACAAGAATTCACCTTTTGCTCATAAAACACAAGTAACACGTCTCATGTCACTGGACATTATGACAAATCATAGTGTTAGGTAATAAAATTTAATATGATGGCTCCATAAACCAAGATGTCTTTGTGTTTCCTTCCTCAGTAATCGAGACGTCAATGACCTCAGTGTAGATGATGTATTTTACAATACAACTTTTACTGTCTGCTGAAATGAGTTATAGGTATAATGAGAGAAATTAAACAGCAATCCAGTAGCAGTAGCAAGACCCAGGGATGGGTAGGTAACTTATTTAATGGCAAATATAGACAATATTATAAAGAGCAGCTTCTGGACAATATATTTTGCATTAAATTACCTTTAATTCACCATTTAGTTTTAATGGATGCCTTTGTGTTACATTACAATATTTGCCTAGACCCTAGACTGTGTACCTTGTGGCTTTTTAATGTGCCAATTATAAATGTGTTTGGTATAGATTTTAAGGTGCTACCTTACAGAAGACACCACCATTATAATGGATTAGGACCCCCAGGGAACACTACAGTATTGAATAACTAAATAACATGATTTATGATTATGCTAAAGAAATGCAACACATTTCCCAAACATTAAACCCACATGGGATTTTCCCATCCCATGGCCGTATCAATAATTAGGTCAAACCTTTTTAAAATTCTACATTATTTTAATTCCAAATATGATGGTGCACCAGGCTTTTCTTCTGAAACAAATCCTTTATAGATGGTAAAGGATTTATTGTAGATTTATTTATTTATTTATTTATATAGATATTTTTTTATCTTATGCAGATTTATATCTGCTGTTGTTATTAGTGTGTAAATACATTTAGGCCACCTCTATGCAGCATTGAAAAATAAAAAGCACATTTGCCAAAAAAAGGCCTATATAGGCACATTTCAGCATAAAATAATCGGCTCGTAGTACAATGAGTTGGCCCCAGCGTAGGGTCGGATTTCCCCTTATTGTGGGACTGTGGGGGTGTGCCGCATGGCCGTGATAACATATAACAGGACTACACTCTTTGTTCAAGATATTTAGGAAAGTAGAGACATGACATGTTATTGGGTGAGAGATAGAATTAGTTTAAAAATCTGCGAGATGTTCTTTGCAGTCTTTCTAAATTTAGGATCTGGCTCATGAAATGGAGATTTCCCAGACTCTTTCCCCATATTAAGTAGACTCTACGTAGAGTAACGGGAGAAAATGAGGCTCAAAGCAAGCATTCTCATGTTTTCCCTTCCTCTGGCAGGCCGTCACACACAGGAGCGTACAGCGCACTGACAGGTCCAACACCTCCTTAGAGCTGGAGGGAGATTTGGGCCATCACCGTCAGTGACAGCAGAGATTAACAGTGTAATCCCATTTGAGCGCTGTGGGAATATTCTGGGCTTTCTCTTAACAAGAATACATTCAACACATTTTACTGCTGTGTTAATGAATGTGTTAATGGAAGTCCTTTTAAGTTTGCAAAATTATTTCAGGGCAGTTTCTTTTTCTTTTTTTCCCCCCTTTCTTCCTTCCATCCATCCATCCATCAGTACAATGAGCCCATTTGAAGTGGATTTGAAGTGAACAATTAGTAAAGTAGCGGTTGTGCTGAACATACCAAAAATGAAGTTCTCTTAATTCAGGTTCCATTTCTATTCCTGTGCAGTGCAAATTAGATTGAGATTTAAGTAGAGAATCCTCTGCAATCTGTCTGACTTTTGTTTCTGTCAGATTGTTAAGACTCTCGTTTCTTTGAACATCTCACAGATATCTGGGAAAAGTGTCTGTACTTTATAGTATCTTTGTTTCAAGTGATTATTTGTTAAGGCATTATGTCCAATTACACCCAAAATTCTGCCTTAAGAAACTTGAACCTCCCATAGCGATTCATCTGTAATGCCATGCTGCACTGATAAATCTAGTCCCTGGCATTGGTCATATATTACAACAAATAAGTCATTGGTACATATTTGCCTGAATACTAATAGATAGACTTATACTATAACAGCCAAATACGTAAATACACAAACTGGTTGAAATAAACTTTTTACACCGGATTTCAATCTTTTTTTAACTTTGCTAAATCATGCAATTTAACCTTTCACCCCTTGTTAGTTAATGTCATAACTGTTTAGATAGAGGGTCTAGTCTCATGGTCTTAATCTTGCAATGCGACCCTAAAGATCAATGGGAGATAATGAATAATAGGGATTTTAAGCATGAAAAGACCAGCGAAGCACATGAACAACTGCTTGATTCCCAGTTAGACCCAGGAAGAATCTGGATTGTTTACAGAGAATAAAATAAATTAGTGGAATTTCCACATATTGCATAACCACAGTCATTATTTTAGACATTACTAATGCCACACTAAAGAAATAATAATAAAAAAAAGAATAAAAAATGCTGTACTAAATTTAACTTATGCTTGTGCTGCTGACATTACTTATTCTTCAAATCACATAGCATGTTTAAGAGATGTGCTTTTAGCATTTTAAACTTGTGGACCTTAAAATGGATTTAAAAAAAAAAAAAATCTGATTTTAGAATGGGCTCATAACAATATCTAGGCCAAGAATGAAAATTTGAAGCATGCATATGTTTGTATTAGTGTATTAAATTGTTTTTGTTTTGTTTTTTTTAATGTGCCAGAAAGGAGATATTTGTGTAATGTTACTAAACAGATTGCAGTGAGTCAGAATTCTGATCAACTGACAAGTTCACATTCTAATCTCATTCTTTAAAAAAACACAATTTCATGATGATCTACTGTGAAACAACAGTGAGAAGGATAGCTATTTTGAATTAAACCATGTGGAGATTACAGGTCCCTCTCTCTAGCTGGATTACTCTGACATTGACTGATGAAATATCTCCTGACGCCAGTGCTCGAAGGGTGTCGGAAAAACAACCTCTTCTCTGGAAGAACCTTTCTCTCAACCCTTCAGGCAGCCTCACCTCCATCCACAAAACCCCTCTGTACATTAATTAAAGTCCTGAGGCAGGCGGCATACGGAGCCTCAACTGCGGATTAGTGGATTATGATCTAGGGAGGGTCTCTGTCGCCATGGAACAGTTCCTTTAGTGACGGGCATTTCTCTGAGTTCCACTGGCACCTCACTAAATTAAGATCTACTAAAGAGGGATTTAGTATTGTATCCTCATCTGCAGGGGGTATAGAAACAAGAATAAAAGAGGCCGGTACGGCAGTCCAAGAGACAGGAACGAGAAAAGAGAGATTGTGTAAAAAAAACAATAAACTAGATGCATATTTCATTTATTTGGAATTCAAAAGGCCTCTAAAATGAACATCCAACAGAACTGGTTCTGTTTTATTGAAGGTTAAGAGCATACAACTAGTTTGACAGAATTACAAAAGTAGTGTTCGCACCCCAATTGCCATATTTTCATAGAATGTACTGAAATTGACAAAGCACTGATGAAGTACTCTCTGTATGCAGGTGTGAAGTATTAATTGTCCTTTGTCAGTTGTCCTCTGACACTTGTTCTCTTTGGCCTATGACATAGTAATATTAACCACAAAAACATGGTGAACCTGACCCCAAATTTGTGTGGTAACACTGACCTTAAAATGATGTGCATATAGTTTTGTGGTATGTCATCTGTCACGAATCCTGGCCTTGCTCTTCCGTTTACTCGCCACCAGATGTCACTCATTCACCACACGGACTCATTCCACACAGCACACTGGACTACAGCTCCCATAAACCATTGTACTGCCAGCTGTGTGCTCATCGCGCACAGCTGATGCTCATTCATCATCACATACACTACTTAAACCATGGACATTCTCAGTCTCGTCGCTGAGTATTGTTAGTGTTTATCTCTCTCCTAGCGATAGCTACTTTACGGAGCCCTAGTCTTAGTCTTAGTCTTAGTCTTGCCTTGCCTTGTTATTCTTGCCGTGTCTGACTCTGCCCGTGTTTCCTGGATTTGCCCTTCGCCTTGCCGTTTGGACTCTTGCTCTCGTTTCTGGATTATCTCTCTGCCTCGCCCCTTTGGATACTGTACGCTGATCGTCGACCCACGCTTACTCCACGGATTGCTGTGTCTTGTCCTTGCCATACCTGTTTGCCACTGTCTGACCCTGCCTGTTTTCTGACCATGTCTTATAATAAAGCTTTGCATATGGATCCGCACGTCTCGTCAGCCCCGTTACATCATCCTAGTATTGTTCACCCACTGTATCATACATTTTGAGCATTTGGACATTTCAGACACACTTGCAGAGATGCAGATAATTAATGTTATAGACAGGTTTCAAACACTCCCCCACCCACTGGTTGGAAAACGGTTTATCCCACAACACTGGACAAATATGCCAATGTGTTGACAGCGCTACAGGGTTTTAGATTTTTTTTTTTTTTTTTTTTAGTGGATTAGAGATGAAACATATGAAAATTGAAATGGTATCACAATTATAGTGACCAAAAAAAATCATGATTATCAATATTCTCACGGTATTGTTAAAATGTGCTTTAAGTGTTCAAAAAGTGCTCATACACTGAAATCATTTCACCAAGTTTTATATTGAAAAACTATAAAACAAAAAAATAAAATTAGCACACTATGCACTTTTTGTTTGCATAATAACAATAATGATAATAAATAAATACATAAATAGATATTGACAAAATTAATAAACAAACAAACATCACATTTCAGCCTTTAAATCGTTTTTAAGAATAGGACAAGTCAAAATGATAAATTATAGGCATTTTATCTGCTCCACTATCATTCTACATAGGCTTCCTAATTATCTGTATAAGTGCTGAGATTTTTTGAATGCACATTAGCTTGTTTTTCATCTGCCAGTTGGGATTTATAACAACAATTTGGTGCAATGTTCACATTGGTCTGAACAAGAATGCCTAAGAAGTTAAATGAAAATTAAATTCACTGTGTGACAGCAGGTGGCGCTTATGGAACAGCAGAAATAAAGCTGTTTTACAGTAACCACTGTAAACAAAGCAGTGCTGCACTCTTAACTCTACTTTATTAGGCATTAGACAGAGGGAAGATGAAAAGCAAATGCTATCATAACTTTTTGAAGAGTTAGTTCCTCCTTATGCATTCATAGACTTCCTTCATTCATACATTATTTCATATAATTTCTCTCAACACTCTGCCTTCCATCATATTTTCACACTAAAGGAGACCTATGCTGCCTTTTGTGCCTGGGTGAGACTGTTACTAGCTTTAATGCTGAGTAGTACCACAAGCTTTTCAAATCGCAATCATCAAATACAGTTTTAATGATAATTAAAATATGAAATAGTACTAACTGTCGGAAATTTTTAACGTGGTTTATCGCCAAACAAAACCAGTAATGGTTTTATCCCTAAAGTTGATATTAACTTACAAACGGCTTACTTTTTGCATATTATACTACAATACGAGAAAGCATTTTTACATCTAAAAAAAATATGTAACCTTTGCAATGCTGTGTGCAATAGTGCTGGATACATTTCACGAGTAACCTGATGCCATTAATTAAAAAACAGTGAAATTTGGAACCTCACCAAATTACAAAGACTTTATGGCTAGAAAAACCAAGCCATTATTTTTAACATGCATAAAACATTTTATATCAACCAGAATCGCCAGCTGATCTAATATTAGTGTTGCCACTATAGGCAGAAATGCATGGAATAATAGCAGCTCCACAGGAGAGACAGACTCTAATAAAGAGGGAGGTGTCAAACTCCAGCAACTACTCTCTGTGTGGCCCACAGACACTCTGGCGATACTCATGCACTCAAGCTTTTACACAAAAACACATAAAACATTTATTCTTTCATGGGATTATGGTGTGGACGCTCCGGTGTCCCACTGAGATAAGTGAAACAGAAATAGCTTGTGAGCATTCATTAGAGTGGGGATCCCTGCGTAACATTTACTACAGATGTTCCCTAACTGCCTCGAATAAGCCTACAGGGAGCTAAACTCAGAAGGTGAGCTGCTGACCTCAGTTTACCCAGAAGACTTTTGAATGTAAAGAAATGAATATATTGTTGAATATAAATAACTCTCTCCATCAGTACAGAATGTTGCAAACAGATACAATTCAGGAAAGACTGTTAAGTGTTGAAATTCCAAGAATTCGCTTTCAGATTCATAAACTACACACGAGCTACTCTAGTGTCATTAATTAAAACTAAAATTAAGGTATACTGGAAAAATTATTTTAAAGGTGAAACTTGTCATTAAAGAGTGCAAGCTAAAGATTTGTTCTCAGTTAATGCTGTAAACAGTAATTCTGGTTAAAAACAATATTTGTCCAGGGTTTGACCTCTTTAATAATGGAGTGACATCGGATTTGCTTTTAACCTGTCAGATCTTAATGGTTAATCAAGATTCTTTGCTGTTATTAGTCTGCAATGGTGAATGGATGTCTGATGGATGGTGAAAACCTTCACTTGTTCTCTTACTTTTATCTAAAATTTATTTTTATTTAAAATGTATTTTTCTTCACTAAGGTTCAACTGATCCATGTCTATGTTCTGCTAAAATTATGAAAAGCTGTTCAAGCATTTGCATGATACAAAGTATAACTGTCTATAGTTGTTCGAAATAAGTCACTTATGAGGTTCCATTATAGTTGACATAAATGGTATGGGCAATAGCAGACAATTGCACTCAGGATTTGGAACAGAGCCCACACAACTTGTGACTGTTTCATACTGCAAAGCTAGTGTTCTTATCTGCGGTCAGTGTGACATTAAAGCATAAAAAAAAAAAAAAAAATGCCTGCTGACCGTTACCATTTATCCTGTTATGACAAAATAATAATTTGCAAATTAGCACACTGTACTGACATGGTCTGCAATTAGTTACTTAAGCATTTTTAATTAATGCACATTAATCTCAAAAGTTCTCTGTGGCCCAGGCCAAAATTAAATCAAAGAGAGACAGCACACTTGTAATATGGCATGAGATATTTGCTCATTCAGTGTGAGTTGGCATTATTCATGACTTGGTGCACTTTGATGTTAGCTGAAGGGAGAGGTCACTAGAATCTCATCTACAGACAGCTAAATTTAATAGGGCTGTCAGTTTATTAAAACATTTAATCTTGATTACATTTTCTATTTTTATTTCTTTATTTTTAGAAATTATACTGTATGTGTTATGCCTATGTGTTATAGATGTGTTATTGGTTTCAGTAATTTGTGTAAATTACACATAGTGAAAGACTTGCGTAAAATCTCTGGGCAAAGGTAGATTTCTGAAACAAGTCTCTTTGCATGTGTCACTCAAACATTTTTTCTTCTCAACAATGCTTATGTTCTCTTACCATCATGCATACCATTTAATGATGTCTTTACTACGTTTCTGGACCTGAGAACATTTCAGTTGCATTGCTCTCTATGGAGGATGTGAAAGCTCTCAGATTTCATCAAAAATATCTTAATTTGTGTTCTGAAGATGAATGAAGGTCTTTCGGGTTTGGCACGACATGAGGGTGAGTAATTAATGACAGAATTTTCATTTTTGGGTGAACTAACCCTTTAAACCAAGCATTAAAATTTCTTTGTAAAATGGGACAAGGCTCACAGCTGAAGCTTTCATGGAAGGACAAAGTGTCATGTCTAATATGTTACAGTTATGCCATTAGCAGCAGTGTGCATATGAAACAGACAGCAGGGTTCTTCTCATCAAGCAAAAGTAAAGAGAGCATTTAAGCTAGACTTTTCACAATGTGTGCTTTTGTAGACCTTCCATCACCACTGTGGATAATATCATCGTGACCCATGCGAAGAAATCTCCCTCGGACGGATGAGTCCTGTTAAAATATTCATGCATATTTTCATAGTGCATTGTGGGAAAGCAGTGGAGGGCAGGTGAGGTGGCACCTCATAATTCAGTGGTTTCATAGAAGCAATATACCTTCTCATACAGCGTATGGAAAATAAATATTATAATGAGCTGTTTATCCAACTCCATGCGCACATCTGGGCAATTCAGTTAAAAAACAAGCGGGTAAATTTATAGCATGCCTGACAGTGCTCCGAATGGGCAGCGTTCCCACTCAACACACCCACACATGTGGGCCATTATTTGTGAGGAAACAACATTAGCGCTGGGGTTTTATTTCAGGGAAGTGTGGCAAAACACAATGGATTGTTAGCAAGAGTTGGCAATAACTGGCAGCTTTCTGTCATGATCCGAACATTTCCTACTGTTTGCTCTTTCACACCTTATCGTGTTGTCCCATGGCCAACCTGTGATGCGTTAAGCTGGATGGATAGATAGAGATGCAGATAACAGAAATTATGGAGCACTAGAGCACTTAGCTCACTCTAAGTACTCTGCATCCATTTCCTCTTGGGCTTGTTATCTTTAGTTTTGGTGTGAAGTGTACATTGGAGTTTACTGTATATCTTTCCAAGATCTGTTGTGGTTGCTGTTAATGTATCATACGAAATCCCATATGTAGTGACAAAAAAAGGTGAAAGGATTTTAGAATCATTTTGCAAATTTCTGGGTGATTCTGGCAATAATAATTACAATAATTGCATAATTACACTCATAAATACACACAATACAATCTTATATGAAGGAAGGAGGAAGAGTTGTGTTGTATGTTGTACTTTCTCAGACCACATTGCTAAAACTGTCCGGTCCTGCAGATTTGCTATATTCAACATCAAGAAGATCAGGCCCTTTCTTTCGGAACATGCTTCACAACTCCTTGTTCAAGCTCTTGTTCTGTCCAGGCTGGACTACTGCACTGCTCTCTTGGCAGGTCTTCCAGCCAGTTCTATCAAACCTTTACAATTAATCCAGCAGCAATTACAATTAACGCGGCAGCAAGATTAATTTTTAATGAGCCAAAAAGAATGCAAGTCACACCTCTGTTTATCAGTTTGCACTGGCTACCAATAGCTGCTCGTTATAAAATTCAAGGCATTAATGTTTGCCTACAAAACCACCACTGGCTCTGTACCCCTTTACCTAAATTCATTACTTCAGACTTATGTGCCCTCTAGAAGCTTATGTTCTGCAAGTGAACGTCACTTCATTGTGCCATCCCAAAGAGGCACAAAATCACTTTCACGGACTTTTAAATGAAATGTTCCCTCCAGGTGAAATGACCTGCCCAATTCAATCCGAGCAGCTGAGTCCTTAGCCATTTTCAAGAATCGGCTAAAAACACATCTCTTCCATCTTTATTTGACCCTCTAACTCTTGCTCTCTCTATTCTAATTCTATTCTTAAAAAAAAAAAAAAAATATATATATATATATATATATATATATATATCACTAGCTTTTTTTAATCTTTCTGTATTCTATCTATTTGTTTTCTTTTTATTTATTATACAATTAACAAAAGCAAAAAAGGCCTCTAACACTAGCTTGCTCTATTCTTTTCCTATTACATCTGTTTTCTTTTCATTTATTATGTAATTTTAAAAAACTAACAAACCTTGCTACGTGTACTGTGTTTAGCTAACTGAGACTTGTTATAACACTTGAATATCATTGCTCTTTTGTTGATTTTGATTGCTTCCATTGTCCTCATTTGTAAGTCGCTTTGGATAAAAGCGTCTGCTAAATGACAATGTAAATATAAATGTTGGCACAGCGTTAAGATGCAATCTGATTAAAAGTATCTCAGTGACTCTAGAAAATATTTTGGAATGTGTAACTATAGAAATCAATATTGAAAGATCTAAAAATATAATTATTATTTGTGTGTATAGACCACCAGGAACTTATACCGATACCTTTAAGAATAAATTATTTAGTATGCTCGATAAATGGAATGAGAACAAAGTACAAATTATATGTGGAGATTTTAATATTGATTTGTTGAATCCAAATGGAAATAAGAGGATAAGAGATTTTACTGACACACTGCATAGTAAAAGTCTTTTTTCCTGTGATCACAAAACCTAGTAGAATAACAAAAGATACTGCTACATTAATAAACAATATATATAAACAAAATTGAAGGAAAAAATAGGAGGATTATTTATAAATGATATGACTGTTCATCTTCCAGTTTTTATGATCTTTCAAAGATTATTAAAAACAAAAAAAGGAAATAGGATAAATAGCTATAAAATAATTTGAAATAGAACACCAGAAGTCATTGCTGCTCTCAGTGAGGACTTAAAGAATCAAAATTCGAGTGAGAAGATCTTTATAGAGTTTATGATGCTTATTTGACCATATTAATTGAAAAATATGAAAAACATTGTTTGTCTAAGAGGATTGTAAAGAAGCAACAAAATGAGGATAAACCATGGATTACTAAGGGAATAGAGAAAGCATGTAAAAAGAAAAATGCATTATACAGGAAATTTATAGCAACTAGAACTAAACAAGCGGAAAATAATTATAAGATATAAAAAAAAATATTTAATAAGCATTATACGATTTATTAAAAAAGGACTATTATGATAAGTTATTGGATAAGCATAAGAATAACATACAAACAACATGGGAAGTACTTAATAGTATAATTAAAAAGAATACTGGAATAGTAGATTACCAAAATTATTTTGTTAATAATGATAAATTAAGTATACATAAAATGAATGACATCGTCAATGAATTTAATGAGTATTTTGTAAATATTGGGCACAATTTAGCAAAAGAGATCATGGAGCAGAGAACTGGGGATAGGATAGATGAATATTTCCAGTAATGATTATTCAATGTTTATTAAGGGCGTTGACAAAAAGGAAATGGTTGACATTGTTAAAAATTGTAAGAATAAATATTCCACTGATTGTAATGATATTGACATGTTGTTAATAATAAATATATATATATATATATATATATATATATATTATAGAATATATAATAAAACCATTTACATACATTTGTAACCAGTCCTTTTTAACAGGCATATTCGCAAGTAAAATGAAAACAGCTAAAGTTATTCCTACTTTAAAAAGTGCAGATCGGCATCTTTTTTCCAACTATAGACCAATTTCTCTTCTTTCTCAGTTCTCAAAAATTTTAGAGAAATTTGTCCGCAGGCTTGATAATTTTATAGACGAACACAAATTATTGAGTGATCATCAGTATGGCTTTAGAACAAACAGGTTGATCTCAATGGCAGTGATGGAACTGGTAGAAGAGATTTCTACTACAATGGATAATAATGAATATACTGTGGGGGTGTTCCTAGATAAAAAAAAAAGAAAAGCTTTTGACACTATTGATTATGGCTTATTAATGATGAAACTGGAGAGATATGGTATAAGAGCAAAAGCCTTTGCTTGGATAAAAAAAAAGTTACCTTGATTACAGATATCAATTTGTAGAAATAAATAATGTTAAATCAGATTTAACGAAAGTTACTTGTGGTGTTCCGCAAGGTTCGGTGCTAGGTCCCAAATTGCTTGAACTGTAAAGTGTCTAAAGTATTAAAAATGATTTTGTTTGCTGATGATACAAATTTATATTGTTTGGGGAAAAATTTGGAACAGCTTCTGAATACAGTGGAAATCGAATGGTTTTCAAAAAAATGGTTTCATGATAATAGACTTTCATTGAATTTAAGTCAAGTCAAGTCAAGTCACCTTTATTTATATAGCGCTTTTAACAATACAGATTGTGTCAAAGCACTTAACAGTATCAAATTGGAGGATAGAGTGTCAGTAATGTATAATAATAAGATTAAACATTAAATTTTCAGTTAAAGGCATTTCATTACTGAATTCAGAGATGTCACTGTCTAG
>JAFVLL020040833.1:0-32500 GCA_021397915.2 Tor tambroides
TGGCAGAGTGATCTGGTCTAGAAGTAGAATGTGGAATGCTATGGGAATGGAAGAGATGAATGAATCTAATATTAAGTCTGATGTTGTAAATCTTTTGCTTATAAACTCTGCCGAGAAACACCTGGGACGTATGACTATGACTATGCATGTTTCTATCTGTGTGTGCGTCTTATCTTTGGGATGGTCATGATGCACTGGAAAATCCAATAAAAAATCATTCACTCGCTCTCATAAAATTTCAAACCGGTATGACATTTATTCTTCTGTGGAAAATTTTAAAAAATAAAATAAAAGTCAATGGGGTCTAATGTTGTTGACACCAACAGCAGGATGAATAAATTATGACAGAATTTTACTTACTTGAACTTTCGACATGGTTTGTACATGTTTTTAGCTGGTCAGTAGGTGGTCCAAGCTAGTCTAGATAGGGCAGATGGACTACCAGCTGGTTTGGATCTGGAAGACCACCTTGGTCAACCTGATTTTTAACTGGTCCAAGCTGGTCATTTATTGTCATTAACTGATTAAATGGACTAGTAGTCCTGGTTTGAACCCGGTAGAGCATTTTGGTGAATCTAAACCACCTTCAACCATCAATTAACAGTTGACAGTCCCTGTCACCACTTTTTCCCATCAAGGATCTCTGGTCCTGTCTCCAATGTGAACTTGACGCAAACTTGTGGTCTTGTGGACTTGAGATGGCTGATGCTTGTCTGTCGAATCTGCAAGAATGTAATGTCCCGTTTGACATTTTAGGTTGGATAACAGTGCCTAAGGCCTTAAAGCAGCATTTGGGACAGGGTCTACATCTCAGCGTCTGGATTTAGAGATGCTGCAGCCATTCTACTCTTATCAAACAGTGATAAATTCAACTTTATATATTTTCAACAAAACAGAGTGAGAGAGAGGAATACGCATTGGTGATTCTGAGTCTCTGCTGAATACCCAATTCCTTTTATCAGATTGATATTCTGTCAGACTATCTGGTTTCTTTCCATGCCCTCCAAATCTTAGGAGATATGGGAGATGAAAAGAAGGGTTTGCTGGTGCCCTCAGTCATATTGCATCAACTCAAGGCTTAAGTCATATTAATTCTATACCCCTGCGGACTCAATTCCCTTCAAAGACTGTCATATCTATCAGCTCCCTTCATAGATCTGTACAGACGGCATGGACAGATTAAATCAGAATTACTGCTGGTCATTTTCAGGGATAAAACGAAAGTTAGCTTTTTATCGTTCATCTATACAGGAAATCAATGCACATCAGACAATCTGCAATACAACACAACAGAGCTCAGTCGGACTCAGCAAAAGGCTGTGAACGTAACTTTCTTTGGTCCGCTGAGTTTGAAGCCGTTTTATTCTTCACACATTTGTGTTAATTCAATCTCTCTCGTCATCATTCTTCTGAGTTTTCCTTTCTTCATCATTGCCTGCTTTCCTTTGTCTCATTTATCTCTTTTATCTTCCCCCAGCTCTTCCTTTTCCTCTTGATCGCTTATCCTTTATATCTGCTGCTTCCTTTCATTTTATTGCACTGTGAAGCCTGGCAGTGAATCAAAGATTGACCAGTTCACGTTCTCGTACTGAATGAGTGACAGGTGCAGTTTGACAAAGGGGGTGATAATTCTGCAGGCTTAGGGGTCTCTGACTTCACCCACGTATCCCCTGACTGATGTAGGGCTGTGCCCCCGACAACCCCATGTCCTCTGCCAAGTGCCCCGCTCCCAGAGGGGTGCTGCTACTTAATAAGCAGCCCTGCTGCGGATGAGAGGCGTGCTTTTGTTCCTGTCTCCCCATTCCTGTTTCTCTCTGTAGCCTCCAGTGCTCCTTTCAGAGATACAAACAGCGTGACAAAGAAGCGGGCTGGCCCGATTAGGGAGGCTGGAGATTCGTGTATGTATGGTGTAGGGGCCCTTAAGTGCGCGGCGGGGGTCCTGATCAGTGCACTTGGACCCCCATTGGGAAGTCTGAGGTGGGGCCCCGGTTTCTTCCTGTATGTGAGCACCTACACACACCTTCCCTGAGTAGATGTGGAGGGCTTCTGTGAGGGATAAGGAGGAGATGATAAAAGCATGATGAGGCGGCAAAGAAATCTTTCATTTCTAAAATGTGCACAGACACATTCTCAACCAAATGTTCTTCACATATATAACCGAGGATGTTCAAAACTGCCACGACTGTGAGACACTGACACATTTGGTTTCGCTGTTCTCGCCGACATGCCCTCTCTGTCTTTTTTCAGTTTCAGGGTGAGACTAAATCTTGCACCTGTTCCTCAGTGTGAGAAAGTTCTTTAGTCTGGCTAACATTCAAACGCAAATCACACAGGCAAAGCAGACAATGGCAACTGCTGAGAGTAAAACTTCACCGGGTCTCGTGTCTTAACACTTATTTTGCATAGTAACACTTAACCTGCTGCTGAATTATTTAGTACTTGAACTTGAAAAACAACAATCCTGGAGTGTTGTGCATGATTGCTACAGTCGGTGTTTGCTTACTGGTCCAAGTCAAAGGTGCTCACTCTCAAGTCTCTATAGCTTCATTCCCTCCTGCCATGCAAGTCTATGGGTGTGAAAACCAGATGTGAATATCACAATAGAGAAGCAATAGCACTCTATTCCTTAACAATCCACATGATTTGATGTGTCAAGTCTGTAGCACAAATGGGATGAGTTACAGTCAAAGTTAATTACATGGTGTTAGGAGTTTGTTCAAACTATAGTGCAAAACAAATACATTTTCTCAGGTTGCACTTGATTCTTTTTGGTTGTATGCCATTAGTGGTGACCAGCACAACAAAGAATGAATTCTTCAAAACAACCTCCCTTTTAAATGTTTTAAAAGTTGCTGAACCACAACATTCACTAGAAACTTCTAAAGGCATCAACATCTGAAACAAACATAAAGTGCCACACAAATGTGAAGAAAAGGCCAGACAGAAGGAGAAACTTAAAATGAGTGATAAAAGTAACACAGCAACAGGAAAATACCGATTCCAACACAATGCATTCCCATCCGCCTAAACTGGCAGTCCAACTAGTGCTATAAAGCCTTGGTCTCCACCAGAACAGCTGCCAGTAATTAGTAGTGATGATTACAAAAGCTCTCTTATTGGTGTAGATGGCAGATCATGCCCTGGCCGATTTAATTGCGATTACTTCCTGTAATAGCTGTTGGCCACACCCACCATGTCTTGCCAACATTGAACCAACAAAACATGTAATATTAGTATTTCCCAGTTCACTATGCTGTCTCACGAGGAACACTCTAAAACTTGACAGTCGGCCAAAATATTGGAGAAGCACCACTTTAATCTGAAGATGTTCCGGTAAACAGAGGTATTTGTCTACAGCAACACCAGACCTTTATCAATTATTAAATCCAATCCATCATACTCCTACGGGGGCTCGCCAATCTTACACATTTATGGTCAGTAAAACCAAAAAAACAAGCTCCCTCATAGACAATAATGTATAATGACTTCAGTCCATAAAACATTAGGCTATCTATGTGAAATACAAAGAAAGCATCATTTTTATGACAAATGCATAACTAGAGTTTTCAAATTGTCTGAAGAAGTTCAGTTGTATGCATCTAATTCATTTTAACTTTTTTTAGGAATCCATCGCTTGCTGTCTTTTTTCAAACACGCTAATTAGAAACCCCAAACCTGAACCTAGAAAAAAAGTGATGTTGATCTCAAGTTAAAACTCAAAAGAAGTTTACATCTTATAATGTAGTTCTGGGAAGTGAGCATTAGAGCAGAGGTTTGACTGGCAGCTGCAGACTCCACAAAAAGAAAGATGAACTTTGAAGTTAAGGCCGTTAATCCAGTTTCATTGATTGGTTGGTGCTTCGAACCTGAGAGAGCGGCAGAGAGCTTGCCTAGGCTGTTCAATGTATTCAGGGCCTGATACACGTTTCTAAGACCTCACAACCCTTCAGTCTGCCTTCACCGAGGTCTCAATATGCCACTTCAGTTCATTAATCTCAGTCACTGCTGCAGGTGCGGTGGGACACGACTAATGATACAGACACCGTTAATGACTGCATATTTCGACTGACTTTGAAGAACACATCTCACAATGAATTTAAAACGCCAGCCGGTATTGTAATTAGATGGTTAACAACTATATTTCAATGTTTTTTTTTAATTCAGAAAGATCTTGGTGGTTTCAGTTCTCCTGAATAACAAGTGGATAAGTATTGCAAATCTTGATGGAGACAGACTATATCGATAAACTCTGTGACCAGTCCATTTAGACTCCCAAGTGAATCTGAACAGGAGCCGATTCATAGCATTTCAAACAGGAACAAAATGAGCACCTTAGAAGGAGAATGTAATGCATTAGTCTTTGAAAGCCACCATGGTGGGGTAGAAACCATGGATAAGAGGACCGGAGGTTCTGCACCTCCTCAAATATAAACATGTTGCAAGAAAAGAGTGAAAGAGTAAATGGACACATCATGGCATCATCATTTTGAGAGCCATGTGACCATCCCAATACAGCTGCTCAGCTTCTTCTCACAACTGCAACCGATGACAACAGCAGCAAGACTCCAGTCTCTAGAAGAGGCGACATGGTCACTTAAACCACTGCAGACTCCAGCTGTTCCTCTCCGGCTCATCAAAATTCCATCGGCCACTAACTGAGGAGTCACTTTTGGATAGACGCTCTAGCAAACCGAGAGAGGGAACCAAGCTTTTCTTCTTGGGAAACTTATCCGGACCACATCACAGGTAAAAGAAGAAGAGAAAAATACTGAACAGAAAGATGTGGAAAACACAGCCTACATGAACAAAGACAGCGATTGTTCTGGTGCATGAACTAATTTATGTCCTTTTTTCCATAAATACAAGCATACCTCACCCATTTCAAAGTGGTAGTATTTCAGTAGTGTTGAAAACTCAAACAACCTTTTCGCTTAGATTTACACCCATCTGACATCAGTTGAGCAGCGGCGGGTGCAGATGGGAGGTCATATTTCATCCCGGCTGACATGCACCATAATCAGGCCGCAGTTGGCAATTAGGTTGCACTTAATGCAAATGGATCGACTAGAAAATCAGCATGTGAATGGGCACTAGCCATCCGCTAGTGCTAGCTTATTACACACACCGTTGACCTCACTCTCAAAAGCCCCTCTCCAGATGAGCTAACAGACGCCAGGGCACCAACCCATCGCGGGGAGGTGGAGATCGGGTTTCAGAGGTGGGCAACCCGGGGTCCTCACCGACATCGCGCAGCGGCGTATTATTTGACATCTGTTGTACGAGTTAGCTGTGTGATTGAATCTGTGAAAGGGATTATCTGGCCAATCTATTGTCAGTCATTCCTGAAGCATGATTCCTGGCGGTTTACGTTTCATGGCTTCTTCAGAATATGCAGGACAGATTAAATACACAAAAAGTTCATGCATTAGGTTTAAAAAACACAGAAGGATTCAGAGCTAATGCTAACACATTTGAAATGTCAATGGTCGTATATACCAGCATGTGCTAGTAAATTATTCACATTTTTTCCATCACGTTTTCTCATCTTTTGCTATTCATTTTCCCACCCAAGTGCCTTGTCCTCATTAATAAAAGAAGAAAAAAGGATGTCAAGCTGGAACCATCTACTCAGTGTCACTTTATGCCATAACAATATTGATATAAGGAGCACTAAGAAGAATTAAAGAGCTTGTTTTTTTTTTTGTTTTGTTTTGTTTTGTTTTTCTTTTCATCCAGTCTTAAATGCAGAGTCTTTACAAGAAATGCATGTATGTATGTATGTTTATTTATTTATTTGTACCAAAACAAATATAAATATTGATATTGAAAATATGCATACATGTGCCTTGGATAATTAAATTATTGTAATCAGAGCTGCTGATAAAATAAAATGAAATGAAATAAAATAAAATAAAATAGGTAACTTCAGTCAGTAAAATGGACAAAATTAAATGAATATGGCATGACTAATTGTCAATAATGACTTTTTTTTTTAATGTCAACCAAAACAAATATAAAGATAGAAAATATACAAATATGTACCATTAGGATAAATGATTTATTATAATCAGAAAATCAGAACTGATGATAAGAATTAATTAAAAATAAAATTATAAAATAAATAAAATAAAATAAAATAAAATGTCACTGAAGTCAGAGTAAAATGGACAAAATCAAATGAATATGACAACGACAAAAAAAAATATATTAAAAAAAATAAAAATAATAAAATTTATTAATAAAAAAAAGAGTGCACAGGACCTTAGAAAAATATGTGAATGTATTTTGTTTCTGTGTGTCCAACCCAGTTATCCACAATATTGAATGAGAGCCTTGAGCCCCTTATGGGACCCCTCACAAGGGGTCATGGGTCATGACCTTTAGTAATGGCCATGCTACTGATGAACAAAAAAAGCTCTGACATGGGCCATCATTTCAATTAAGTTTTCAATGTTGTGTAATAATCAATGCAAGGTCAGTAGGTTGGCATATGCAGACAGATGGCACATAAAACAGACAGAACCCTCTTTTCTCAAAGCTAAACAAAATCAATTCATCTTCACAATCTTTCTTTTTATGGACATCCAATCCACATTCCTAAATCCAGTTGGTGCTTTCCCAAGCAATGTCGCTCAGAGACGGGAAGCGATTGTGTTTTGAATGGTCACTTCATGGGCGTTTGGCATCTGACGGCATATATGAAGAACCCAATAACTGACAGGTGGGATGGATAAAGATGGATGATTGAAGCGAAGAGAGCGGACAGAGAGAAAATGAGAGACTTAGACATCATATTGACAACCAATCCGCTGGGCTATACATATGTTAATGAGCTCACCCTAAATGACCCCGGTATTCGAATCACAATTATCTTCTGACTGAGGCATAGTGCAAGTCTTGTCATTGTAATGATCTATGGTTGCAAGAGGCTCTCAGTCTTAATGAAGACACATCATAGGTTCAAACTAAGAGGTCTTCTGAGAACACAACCAAAAGGCCATCACAGTTCTGCACGTGCACATCCAGAAGACACGGTCAGCCATCAATCAAGCATAGGATGTGAGACAAAGGGACGGCTAAATGAAGCCACAACGGCACTATATAAAAAACTGTCATTTCATACTAAATACTCTTCAATTTTGATTCAAAACACAACAAAAACAAAAGATAGAGCAGTGGGGGGCTAAGAGATTACTGGGATGAATACTAAATTATGTATTATGATGGGTATGTGTTTATTTGTCTTTAAATTGATTAGTTAATTTTTATATTATATGACTTAATTTATAATGTGTTGGGTATTATGATGTATTTATTTGCAATGTTTAGTATTGTTTGGTGATGCAGCAGTTCCTCTGTTCAAGACAAAACAAAACAAAACAAAGCAAAGCAAAGCAAAGCAAAGCAAAACAAAACAAAAAAATAAAAAACAAATGATGTGACACTAAAGTATCATACGACTCTTTTAAATGGTTGTAGGTTAAGTAAATAAATTCATGTCAATATTTAAAAATAAAAATAATTAAAAAATTTGTAGGAATTAAATTCAGTTAAATTCAGTTAAATAAAAAAATGTGACACTAAAGTACCATACTATTCTTTTTAAATGTCTGTAGTGTAAAGTGAATGAATGAATGAATGAATATTTTATGTAGGAATGATTTATGTTTCATTCTATCATTTCAGTGAGACTTTTATATAGTTAAAATTTGTAAAACTAATACATAAATACATAAAATAAAATAAAATAAAATAATAATATGTGACACTAAAATGCCATGCTACTCTATTAAATGTCTGTAGAGTAAAATGAATGAAGGAACGAACTAACAAACTAACTAACTGTCTATCTAGTATACTGGTATGCAATGTGTACTCTACTCAACATTACAACCTTTAACATGCATGGAACTTTCTTTAGGGAACCAAAAATGGTTCTTCTATTGCATCACTGCAAAATCCCCCTTTTGAAACTTTTAATTTTAAGAGCATGTGCTAGAATTCTATTCCAAATCTAAACTGTGCAGTTTTTATGAGATTCATGGCATTTATATTCTTGAGCATCAGACATGAAAGGGTTGCGTTTATAGATATGACATTCAGAGTAATTGGAGGTATGGATTTATTCTCCAGATCGAGAGTCAAAGCGATACAAAAGGAAATAATGGGAAAGTGTCACAGGAAACTTGTAAACCTGGAGTGACTGCTGATTACCCAGCTTCAGACTGTTCAGCAGAAAGGATTAGCCAGCTATTAGTAAAAGACACCTGTTATGACGCTCTTGTGTCTTTGTATAAAGCGCTTGCAATGGTCTGATCATTGTGATGTAACAAGATTTCAAGCAGCTTTTCAAAGAGTCATACAATGCCTGCCAAATACGCTCAAAGCAGAGGTCAGTGAAGCTAACTGCCAGAACAGCTCAGTCAATGAGACCGAGAAGATGGCCGACAGCCAACATCTGTTTCTCAACACGGACGGCCAAAAAAACACCACCAAAAGGCCTGAGAAACTTTCAAAATACCCATTTAAGCCGCAATACCAAAGTTGTTTCTGCCAAAGCCGGAGGATTAGAGGTTTGTAACTTTAGAAGCCTAGCGGGCCGCTGGAACATGCAGATATCTGACGAGAGTTTCCACACTTTTCATCGACGGGCTTAATGAGGGTGACAGGGTGCGAGAGAACGAGCCGTCCGACTGTCATCGTCTGAGATTGAAGCATTTTCGCTGCAGGTGCTTTACACGCAGCGACTGAAGGAAAGCGAAGAAAAAAAGCCGAGGATGAAGTTATCTGAACGAGGATCCCAATGTAATCTCTACTAATCCTTCACCCATAGTCTCACCACAGCTGAATAAAGAGAAACTCCAGCTATCCCCTCAGGTTACCAGATGAACGCATTCTGAAGTTCTCTTTAATTATGGTGCTACACTTTTCAACTCAACCCGGTTACTCAACAGCGATGATGAGAGCAGAAAACTTCTGGCGCGTTTTGCAGTCTTGAGCAGTCCTACTTTCTGTGCAGAAACAGCTTCTTCTTTCCCTGGAGGATCTTTTGTATTCTCTCTGTCTGCTTCTCTTTTCATCTCTTTCTCTTCGGTTATGTAACGGCACCCCATACTTCTCGGATTTGCTTGCTTTCTTACTTGAGCAGTAAGACTGCATGCACGCATTTTACAAAACCGCCAACAAAATGCAAACATAATGTGTTTAATTTGTCCCTAACAATGCATCTTTCCAGAGTTAAATAATACTTCACCTAAAATTTGGATCAAACTAACCTTTTAGGTAAACACTTTAATTTGATAGTGCACTTTAGACATTCTACTAACTAGAAGTAACCTTGCAACTACATGTCAACCAGCAGCCATGAGAGTATTAGTAGTTTGTCTGCTTAATATCTGCGTAGAACTGTTTTTGCCCATATAATAAATTTCAGACACACTTTATTTTAAGGTCCAATTCTCGCTATTAACAAACCATTAACTATGACTTTTGCCTCAATAAACTCCTAATTTGCTGCTTATTAATAGTTAGTAAGGTAGTTGGTAAGTTTAGGTATTGGGTAGGATTAGGAATATAGAATATGGTCATGTAGAATATGTGCTTTATAAGTACTAATAAACAGCCAATATTTTATTAATAGGCATGCTAGTAAGAAACCAGTTAACAGGGAGAATTGGTCCCTATACTAAAGTGTTACCTACATTTCAGTGGGGTCCAATGTTGTCTTAGACACAACTGACCTTAATTGGACAAAAAAAACCCAAAAAAAACACTGAATAACTTGTTTAGCATGCAAAGATAATAGTAAGAGATTTGGAACAACACAAGCAAGAGGGAAATTTCATTTTTGGATGAAATAATATAAGTAATGTGGAGGAAAAAAAAGAAACCAACAAACAGTGAAATGTCTTGTCAATAATTGAGGTCACAGTCAAAACATTATGCAAATACATGAACAAATGCTTCTAGCATTGCTCAGTTTCCACATAAAAATGGTTTAAAAATGGGACCGTGTGGTTGCGGTTTCCTTGCCAAGAATTTGGTTACTGGCTTAAAGCTTGTAAATTTAACATTTCGCTCCAGCACTCGTGTAAATAAAGTGTCTGAAAGAGAACAGTCACTCCTCAGGTTGAGTTCAGACTGAGTGATAAGACAAAAACGGCAGATTAAAGTCACTCAGTCTGTGACTCCCACAGAAGCCAGACAAGCTGAGGAGGATTAAACCAGTCGCTGATACTCTGACGCTTCACAAACAAAGACCAAACAACTGCGAGTCCCTTCCAGATGGCCAGTGAATGACCATGAGAAAACACTCAACAAACACACACTGCGGGGGTATTTGGGAACACGGGCATGTGTGAGAGGTTTTTAATTAAACCCACTCTTTACTAAATACCATTAGCCACCCAATACAATAGGACGAGTTTATTGGTAATGGCAAACCTACTTGGTTAACAGATCTCATTCAGGTGTGATTGACAGTTAAGCCAGGTGAGAGATGAGACACATGCCCTGCAGCTAATCTAGCGGTGTAACTGTGGTAACTGGACACTGGTAGTTTTAGGGTGACTCTAATGAGAGGTCAATGGTCTAAATCACCTGGAGGGAAGATGGTGTTAACTTGGAAGGGGAAAAATCCCATTCTCTGCTGTTTTTATCTACTCCAGTTTTGTTTATTGGCAAGATGTACATTTTTTCTGTTTTCATGTCATGAATTTGTCCTATATGTTAAGAGGAGTAGCCGTTTGTAAAACCGAATCAAACAACACATACACTACTGTTCAAAACTTTGAGGTCAGTAAGATTTTTTTTTCATGTTTTGAAAGTCTTTATGCCCAACAAGGCTGCATTTATTTGATAAAAATACAGTAAAAACAGTAATATTGTGAAATATAACAATTAAAAAGTTTGTGTGAATATATGTTCAAATGTAATTGATTGCTGTGATCAAAGCTGAATTTTCAGCATCATTACTCCACTGCCACACGATCTTCAGAAATCATTCTAATATGCTGATTTGCTGCTCAAGAAACATGTCTGATTATTATCAGTGTTGAAAACAGTTGTGCTGCTTTATGTTTTTTTTCTGGAAACTGTGATGCATTTTATTTTTCAAGATTCTTTGATGAATAAAAAAGTTCAAAAGAACAGCATTTATTTGAAACATAAATATTTTGTAATATTATAAATATCTTCCCTATATGCAACAATTAATAGTCGTAATAGCATTCAGATTATTAGGAAACGGTGGGTCATTGGGCGGGAAAAGAATCGGAACCAGACTCAAACTCGTTAGCATGTGCTAACCACTATGTTAAGTTTTTATCAAAATTTTCCCCCAGTAAATCTTTTCTTTATGTTAACAGGAGCTTTCACTTTCACTTTGTTGTCCTCTCTTTTCAAAACAAATTAAACAATTGCACATTTCCTCTTCGTCCAGCAATTATCACTCTTCACTATTAGCTTGACTAGTGCATAAACAAAGTGAGCCCATTCTGTCATCGCGTCCTGGCATCTTTAAACAATGACCGTGTTTACATCACAATACAAATTATTATTCATCGCCAAAGTCAGACCACCATACCATATTATAAATATGAAACAGCTCAAGAAAAACAAAATAGGCCTGTTATACATTCATATCTTGTGTCAAAGGTTGACACAAACAGACCGTATATTACGCATATGCGTAAGAACGTCTAAATATAGCTTTTCTTTTGATCATCGCCGTTCACATTAATTGTCAAGTCTACAGAGCTTCAAACCTCTGACGAATTGAACCAGATCCACCATGTATAGAGTCTTCTTCTCCAGTTTTCATTTTCCCTTCCTTTCCTTCTTTTCTACATTCAGAAAATTCAAAGTGAGACTTCCAAGGTAATAGTTTTCATTTCATGCTTTCAGGTCTGTGGTTTGGGAGGCTAGCCAAGCTCAGATAAATCATCTTTGGCTTAAATTAAACGCCATTATCACCTTTAAACAGCCTGCCTGGCGGTCCCCGACACAGGCTGAGGTGAACTTCACAGCGCCTGACCGATGACTGAGGAACAGGTCTAGGGTCAGTTCAGCCAATGAGCTTAGTGTACACAAGAGTCATAAATGTGAGTCAACACGGTCGCAAAGTGACAGAGATAGGGAAAGTTCAGTTCAAATGCTTTCACATACCGACCTTCATTTTGTTTTTCTGTCACACATTCTAAGGTGACCCTCTTTATTTTCTTCATACGTTCTTAATACGAGATGTTAAGTAAAATTAGTCAAAGAAAAAAAAGTGTTGTCTTCATACTCTTTCAAAAATCATTAGAATTTGCTACATATCTTTTTCTACATTTACATTTGGCAGACATATTTATTCAAAGTGACTTGCTTGATATACATTTTATCAGTTCTTGTTTTCCCTGGGAATCGAACTCACAACCATATTTGGGACTCAAACCCACGGCCTTCCCAGGGATTCGAACCCATGACCATCCCTGGGATTCAAACCCATGACAATCCCTGGGAATCAAACACAAGAACTTCCCTGGGATTTGAGCCCATAACAATCCCTGGGAATCAAGCACAAGAACTTCCCTGGGATTTGAACCCATAACAATCCCTGGGAATCAAGCACAAGAACTTCCCTGGGATTTGAACCCATGACATTTCCTGGGAATCAAACACAATAACTTCCCTGGGAATTAAAAACAAGAACTTTCCTGGGATTCAAACCCATGACAATCCCTGGGAATCAAACACAAGAACTTCCCTGGGATTTGAACCCATGACATTCCCTGGGATTCAAACCCGTGACAATCCCTGGGAATCAAACACAAGAACTTTCCTGGGATTCGAACCCATGACATTCCCTGGGATTCAAGCCCATGACATTCCCTGGGAATCAAAAACAAGAACTTTCCTGGGATTCAAACCCATGACAATCCCTGGGAATCAAACACAAGAACTTCCCTGGGATTTGAACCCATGACAATCCCTGAGAATCAAGCACAATAACTTTCCTGGGATTCAAACCCATGACAATCCCTGGGAATCAAGCACAAGAACTTCCCTGGGATTTGAACCCATGACATTCCCTGGGATTCAAGCCCATGACATTCCCTGGGAATTAAAAACAAGAACTTTCCTGGGATTCAAACCCATGACAATCCCTGGGAATCAAACACAAGAACATCCCTGAGATTCAAAACCATGACATTCCCTGGGATTCAAACTAGCTCAAGCAATTGGCTGAAATAAAAGTTTTTATATTTTATTTCAATTAACGTTTATTTCATTTCAAGTAACTAATATGTTTTTTAATGGTTTAAATTATTAGTTTCAGCTTCAGATTTAGTTAACTATAATAACACTGAATTGAAGTAACAATATATCTTTTCTTTTGTATTGTGATGCACTTGAGTATAACAAATTATCAGAAAAGAAAAAAAAAGAAGCATAAAATAAAACATGAATAAATTAATTCATAACACGCATTTATAACTTAGGGAGAATTTAAAGAACCTTTTACACAGGTAAAAATAAGAGTGAACTAGAAAAGTCATAACTGTTGCACGTCGCCTGATGTGTGTCTGAATGGCAAATTAAATCAAACTCCAATGAGGAAAATCTAGAGATTTCAAAATCATCACTGGAGAGTTCGTTTTGAAATCTCCCTTTTTAAATTGCTTTCTCCATTACTCCTCTTCTTCTATGTACATATGCCAAATCACCAGCAAACACATTTATGAACGAATTCCTGGGAAAATCCACCTCTGGCATTTGTAGAGGATTGGCAGCACTGCAAACGCCCCACATTTACACATGAGAAGGAATCAATTAGAATCCTCCACTTCAATTAAACTAAAGATAGAGCGACAATAAAAGTGATTAATCACACACATTATTGTCCTGCTGGTTATATAACGTGCACGTGCGGGTGAGTATGTTTGCATGTCTTTGGGAGAATCACGGATTTGTGGCTCTTCTGGGCGTTGTTGGGTTTTATCGTTATGTATCCCCTGACTATTGAAGCACTGGAAGCCCATGATTTCACTTCTGGCAAGTGTGATTTCTCTAACATATGTCTATATTTGCACATAGACGTTATGATATCCCCCTTGAGAGCTGGCAAATCTGTAAAATAGCGTGCGCCGCTTAATGCAATGTGGATGCATGTGATTTTTCGACTCTGATGCCGCCGGTCCAGTAACGACATTCAGAGACTTACAGTAATAGGCTAAATGAAGTGACACTGTGAAACGGCACTTATAAAAATGAATAGCGGCGATTCGTCCCTGCTGTTCTGCAGGCTCAACATTATCTCTGACAGGTCGGAAAGAGGTGAGAGGCTCCAGTCTGCACTCACTAAATAACCATAAACCGTAATAGATAAAATTATTACTGATAGCACAGGGCTGGTGGATAAGGTCACTTCAGAGCTGCTTGTGCTGTCATTCTGTCAATCACAGGAAGGCTGCAAAGATTAATAAATAGTGAATAATGCCTGTTATGGCATGTCTAAAGTCAATATCACAAGCTCATTGCCAGTGGATGTTGGTTAGTAGTATATAGCCAAAACCAGTAGTGCCATACAATGTCAAGTAAAAACTACCTAAAATGACAAATAAAAACTAAGCACATGGCAAGGAAGTAAAATATGTACTGTATGTATGTGTTTATGTATGTATGTATGTATTTACTTATTGTTTGTTTGTGTAAAATTTTAGGCATATTTTATCTGTATGTTGTTATTTTACTGTCGATGAGATACTATTATTTTTATTTTGTATTTTTTATAGTTTTAATTTTATTTATAGATTTTATTAATATTTTGAATGTTTCTTTTTATATTTTCTGTTTTCATTTTAATTCAAGTTAAAGTTTTAGTCATTTTTATTAGTTTATATATATATATATATATATATGTATATATATATATATATGTATATATATGTATGTATGTATGTATATGTGTGTGTGTGTGTGTCTATATACTGCGCAGTATTTATTTATTTTTAGTTTTAGTTATTTTAGCAGATTGTCAAAATAAAAGAAAATAAGAGATGTTGCCTTCAACTAACTTCAAATAAAGTAAATTTAAGGTTTACTTTTATTTTATTTTATTATTTTAGTTTAGTTTATTAATTTTTATTTTATTTATTTTTATAGTTTTTAATCAATATTTTTAATTAGTTTTATTTTTTCTGCTTTCTGTTTTTAGTAGCTTTTAGTAGCTTTGTTGTGTGTTTGTCATTTTATTTTTTTATTATTTTTAATGCCTATACAGTGGTTTTAGGTTTAGTAAACTATAATAATCCTGGTCTGTATTTCTTACTGTAAAAATATTAACTGTATTTTAATAAAAGAATAAAGTAAAAAAAAACACTGTAGATATGTATATAATTTTCAGAAGACCTCTAGAATATTAATTATATATGGTAATATTATATATAAAATATTTAGATGTTTTATGGTTTTAAACAAATGTTGCAAAGACCCCAAGAAAGTTTTCTTACTTGTGTCGATGTATTCCAACAGGAATTTGTCCAGCAAATAGAGGGCCATATGGACAAACAGACATGAACTAAAAGTCAAAACTTTTGATTTCATCAATCATCAATTTCATCAATATAGAAAATCAAGTCCTGGGTTTTTTGACTTAAAATCTCTCTGGTCAGTTTTTCTTACATCTCCGTCATGTTTGCATGGCATTAAGATCAGTATCTGGTCTCACGCACATTAAATCCTCATATCACGCTTTTTTATTCTCCCGTGAGCTCCGGGGCCTTCGCCGATTACAAGGTTGATGGGAAACAAAGTAATTTATGAATAAGCTAATATATCGAGATAGCCAACTTCCCTTTTAATTAAATTAAATCACATTAAACACCTTGGGTGAGGAAGAGCGAGGTGAAAAAAAAAAGCTTTCTGGTCTTCATTGAGACGTGAAAGCGAGGTTCGGTCGTAGGATTAACGATCAGCGTTAAAAGAGAAAGACTTTCACACTGTCATCTGTTCCAAAGTCACAGTGAAGAAGGACATTGTGTGAACGCACACAGACTGGAGAGGCCTTGAGCGCTGCGGAGGTGGCACAACCATATTGTTTTCTGAGCTTTTTTACCACCCACAACACAGAGCGAGCATTCATAGCCGACTGAACGGCCGTTGAACACCCTTCAAATAAAGAGCGAGTCAAATAAATCGCCCTCTGAATGGAGATAAAAGAAGCAGTGGGCAGTAAGGCTCTGATTTATGTATTCTAGCGAGAGTCGCCTCACTGCTATGGCTACGAGAGCCGAGGTCACATGGGACGGGTGAGGGGTATGACAAATGGATATTTAACCTCTCATTGCCCGATATCTCCCAGCAGCCTCGGCAGATGCGGCGCGATGCTGCGTCAGCGCTTTACTGGAGGCTAATTTGGATCCGTGTAGCTAAACAGAGCGTTAGTGCTCCCATTGGAGCATCTCCAACTGTTGTAATAAGTGTGATATTAATTTAAAAAAATGCAATAGCACAAACAAATGTCTTGCTCAGAGTTACAGTTTCCAGTTGAACTCTTGAAACCTACTTTGCATATGTTGTGTGCACTATCTAGGGATCTTGCTGGATCTTGTATTGTTCCTGCCATATGGAATCTGTTTCTGACCCCCTCAGTCACCCAGCTGCCACTAACCAGACAATAATTATTATCCCAATTACTCAGCTAAAGGTCCCTCTCTCTGGGTAGAGGGGCTAAACAGACCGAGAACAATAACGCTTCATCTGCTGTGTGTAATAAAACCTTCAGACCAAAATGTTATGAATGTTTTGCATGAGATTTAATATCTCAGATACACTACTGTTTAAAAGTTTTGGGTCAGTTAGATTTTTAATATTTTTGAAAGTCTCTTCTGCTCACCAAAGCTGCATTTATTTGATCAAAAAACAACAGTAAAATTGTGAAATAATATTATAATTTAAAATAACCTTTTTACTTTTTGAATATATAGTAAAATGTAATTTATTTCTGTGATCTGCAGCTGTATTTTCAGCATCATTACTCCAGTCTTCAGTGTCACATGATCTTCAGAAATCATTCTAATATGCTGATTTGCTGCTCAAGAAACATTTCTGATTATTAGCAATGTTGAAAACAGTTGTGCTGCACAATATTTTTGTGGAAACTGTGATACATTTTCAGGATTCACAGATGAATAGAAAGTTCAAAAGAATGGCATTTATTTGAAAGAGAGATGTTTTTAACGTTATACATGTATTTACTGTCACTTTTGATCAATTTAAAGCATCCTTGATGAATAAAAGTAATCATTTCTTTAAAACTGTATGTTTCATGTAGGTATGTTACTTTGTCTCAGATGGTTTTCCTAAAAGTAAAAAAAAAAATCCTATAAACTTAATGTGGATGTCACAACTCTAGGAAGAATTTGATGAGAAACGTTTGAGATCATTTTAAAATCTCAGACTGACTGCAAACTGTTGTATCTTGGAAAATTTGAGGACACTTTGAGACCTTGTTGAAATCTCATTTGAAATTCAGGAGAGGAGACTGAGATTACAGCGATCTGAATGACAGAAAGAAAGAAAAAAAAGAGAGAAAAAGCAAGTGTCTTCATTTAATCTCACTGTGTCTAAGAACCCAAAGGGATATTAAATAGATCTTGGTTTGTGATTTTTCTTCCTGTTGGAAGCTGAATATAAGCCATTGACATGCGGAAAGGCTTTGAAATCTTGCTGACTTCTGTCTTTTGTATGGAATGGAAATGACAGAACTTTATCTGTACTACAGTACAATTAAATCAGCAGCGTTAAACGAACTCCAACCGAGTTAAACGTACTCCCACAGAGTTCAATTAAGTCACATTTTGAGTTAATTTAACAGCACAGCTTTTTCTTTGTCGAGGAGGACTGCGCTCTCGGATCAGAGGACTGATGGAGGTTAAGCAGTCGAGCTCCTCGGGGGACGGAGGAAGTAAAGCAGGTGGCTGGAGGAAAGACACAGCGAGAGGCAGGTGACGGTGTCGACTGTCAACACCTGCCTGATGCTACGAGTCTCTGAGAGGAACGGGACGTCTCTAGAATAACATACAGCTGAGGAAAAGAAACAAAATGCACGTGAGCTTTCCAGGAAAGAACACAAGAAACGTTGTCAAAGCTCTTACAGGTTTATAAAAATTCTGTTCCACCAAGAATAACATAAACTGCATCAAATATGATTGCAAAAATCACTCCTATTGCAAGCTGCACTTCAGTCAAACATAGTCCCGCCCCAAAACTCACGCCATTGGCTGAGCCAGATGAACAGATTGTGTCACTCAAACAAACAGACTAGAGTTTGTTAATGTTTATCCGCACTAAATGTGTAAATAGTACAGTCATGCACAGCCAATCACAACATTTCATAATAACAACAGTTTTCTATCCAATTTAGGTCGTGAATATTTAGATTGTTTCTCAAAAAAAAAAAAGTAGCACTATTTTAGTACATTAAGCTAAATTTAATGCATCCATGCATCATCATCAACAACAACAAAAAAACGTGTATGCACCATCAGTAAGGTGTATACTAATTTAATATTAGTATACATCTTACTGATGGTACATACATATATATTTAGTTGTTGTTGTTGATGATACATGGATGCATTAAATTGCTAAAACAATATAGTAGAAACATTTATAATCTCACAAAATATTTTTATTATAAATAAATGCTGTTCTTTATAACTTTCTATTCATCTGTGAATACTAAAAAAAATAAAATGCATCACGGTTTCCACACAAATATTGATCAGCACAACTGTTTTCAACATTGCTAATAATCAGAAATGTTTCTTGAGCAGCAAATCAGCATATTAGAATGATTTCTGAAGATCATGTGACACTGAAGACTAGATTAATGATGCTGAAAATACAGCTTTGATCACAGAAATAAATTACAGTTTACAAGATATTCAAAAAGTAAACAGTTATTCTAATTTATAATAATATTTCACAATTTTACTGTTTTTATTGTATTTTTAATGAAATAATTACAGCCTTCATGAGCAGAAGAGACTCATTTAAAAAAAAAAAAAAATCTTACCAACCTCAAACTTTGAACAGTAGTGTACAACTAAAAAATACTGAGAAATTATAAATAGTTGAAAATATGGGTAGTATATCAAATTTGACACAATTAACAGCCAAAAAAAAAAAAAAAAAAAACCCTTCAGAATCAGCTTTTAAAGAGAGGGGCAACAAAGCACAGAGGCCAGATGTTGGGCGTCATGGGCATCTGTCCCACAAACCCTCAGCGAGCAGACAGCAGCATGACAAGAGCACAGCATCAAAGCCACGGAAATCTCCGACACACAAATCACACAGGATGGTCTCGGGCCAAGCATGCATCTAACAAGAGGCTGCTAGAGAATGGGCTCCACTGTGACAGCCGAGACGTCATTTAATCCCCATAATGCATCACTGCACCACACACAAGGCCTGCACATCACCTTCTTTAACAGTGTGTTGTTTCTGCCTCCGCTCTGCAGAGCATCTCGCTCCGGTTTCATACCCATAAACCCCTGCGGTGTGTGTCATCTGTACCGCACATTAATGTGTCATGAGGCTCACGCTCCAGAGGCGCTAGTTATCAGAAACACACTCACGCACACACACGAGAAACCGCAGGCGGAATCACACTCACAAACTGTGCCTTCCTCCAGACGAGTAACATTATAACAGACACGCACACAAACCGCCGCTGACATGATGATTATTAAAACTCTACCAAACTCCAAGATTACCTCTCTTATTTCTCTATTTCCTATCGCTTTCCTCCTAATGGGCGGGGAGCGCGAGAAATGTGAGGTGCACACCAATCTCCTTTCCCTGAAGATTCAGTCTTTCCAAGTGCAGAATGTTCCTTCAGGCTGTTTTGCACAAATCCGTTTTATAAAACTGCTGCTTTTTTGTCTTATTTTTTTCCTATTGTGTAGTATTGCCGTAAGGCACAGTGAGGGAATGAGGGTGAGAAATATCACATCCGCCGTGCAACGGAAAAAAATAAAATAATCTCTTTCGGCGGGCTGCATTCCAGGTAATGAAGTTTGCAAAGCATGAAGGCGGCACAAAAAAAAATATTGCAGTAAAGGAGGGTGAAACAGACATCTACCCGCGCGGGTTAGACGCTTTCCCTTTTTGACAATGCTTTTGAAAGCACAATAGAGAGGAAACGAGGGAATTGAAGAGGGACAAAACAAAGGCCTTCGATTCTGCATTTCCCACATGAGCACCAAGACACAATCTTTTGCTATAGCACACAGACATAATGTCAGGGCTCTTTCTGTCTGTCAGGGCTGCACTGTATCAAATATGGCTAGTAAGTAGGACAGTTTCATTCTTTGTCTCTCACAAGTGAACCCTGTTCCTGTAAAAACAGGGCCTGATGTATTGTGTCAATATGAAGGAATTTTCAGTATTGATTTTTACATGTCTTTTACCTGTATTTTGATTTATGCGTTGTGTTGTGTTTTAGGGTTAAAGGAATGTCTGTGAACTTAACAAATAATATCCTGGTGGTTAACAAATAGTATCCCTTTTCTACAGATCGTTTTCTTGGTGTAAAAAGGTTATGATATATTATATATTGCAAACCGAATTTTGGGACGTTTTTTAAATTTGGATAAAATGAAAACTAAAAGAATTTCAAATCACATGAGCCAATATTTTATTCACAATAGAACATAGATAACATACTGTAACAAATGTTTAAATTGAGAAATTTTACAATTTTATGCACAAAATGAGCTCATTTCAAATTTGATGCCTGCTACAGGTCTCAAAATAGTTGGGAGGGGGGCATGTTTACCATGGTGTAGCATCTCCTCTTCTTTTCAAAACAGTTTGAAGACGTCTGGGCATCGAGGTTATGAGTTTCTGGAGTTTTGGTGTTGGAATTTTGTCCCATTCTTGCCTGATATAGGTTTCCAGCTGCTGAAGAGTTCGTAGTCGTCTTTGACATATTTTTCGTTTAAAGATGCGCCAAATGTTCTCTATAGGTGAAAGATCTGGACTGCAGGCAGACCAATTCAGCACCCGGACTCTTCTACTTCGAAGCCATGCTGTTGTAATAGCTGCAGTATGTGGTTTTGCATTGTCCTGCTGAAATACACGTCATCTGGAGGGGAGCATAAGTTGCTCTCAAACCTTTAGATACCTTTCAGCATTCATATTGCCTTCCAAAACGTGCAAGCAGCCCATACCGTATGCACTTATGCACCCCTATACCATCAGAGATGCTGGCTTTTGAACTGAATGCTGATAACACGCTGGAAGGTCTCCCTCCTCTTTAGCCCGGAGGACACGACATCCATGATTTCCAACAAGAATGTCAAATTTGGACTCGTCTGACCATAGAACACTTTTCCACTTTGAAACAGTCCATTTTAAATGAGCCTTGGCCCACAGGACACAACGGTGCTTCTGGACCATGTTCATATATGGTTTCCTTTTTGCATGATAGAGCTTTAGTTGGCATCTGCAGATGGCAAGGCGGATTGTGTTTACCGACAGTGGTTTCTGGAAGTATTCCTGGGCCCATTTAGTAATGTCAATGACAGAATAATGCCGATTAGCGATGCAGTGTCGTCTGAGGGCCTGAAGACCACGGGCATCCAACAAAGGTCTTCGGCCTTGTCTCTTACGCACAGATTTCTCCAGTTTCTCAATCTTTTGATGATGTTATACACTGTAGATGATGAGATTTGCAAAGCCTTTGCAATTTGACACTGAGGAATGTTGTTTTTAAAGTATTCCACTTTTTTTTTACGCACTCTTTCACAGATTGGAGAGCCTCTGCCCATCTTTACTTCTGAGAGACTCTGCCTCTCTAAGACATCCCTTTTGTGGCTAATCATGTTACAGACCTGATGTCAATTAACTTAAATAGTTGCTAGATGTTCTCCCAGCCGAATCTTTTCAAAATTTCTTGCTTTTTCAGCCCTTTATTGACCAGTGCCAACTTTTTTGAGACCTGTAGCAGGCATCAAATTTGAAATGAGCTCATTTAAGTGGATAAAAGTGTAAAATTTATCCGTTTAAACCTTTGTTATGTTCTATTGTGAATAAAATATTGGCTCATGTGATTTGAAAGTCTTTTAGTTTTCATTTTATTCAAATTTTAAAAATGTCCCAACATTTCCGGAATTCGGGTTGTAAAATATATACTGTTAGTGCATCTGATGTAAACGTCAATAACAAAACTATTACTAAACATAAATCTTGCTAAACATTAAAAAGTGTTTAATACATAAAACACTTAAAGTTTAACACTTAAAATAGTCTTATATAGAGAGAAAATCGAACAATCAGAGAGTCGCAATGATTGGTAAAAAATAATGCCCAAAAACTAACTTAATAAATAAAAAAAAAATGTATATATTCCAAACCAATCCATAATGTCACCTAATCAGCTTGTTGCAAAGTATATATATATATATACATATGAATTCTGTACTGTAAATTGAAATGTATTTAATCTTCTCTTCTTCCTGGAATTTGCTATTTTCATGCACAAATGAGTAAAAAGAAAAGTTCCACTATTCTTTAAAGGAAGAATATAAAGTAGCAATAATTACAGTGCCAGCTGCTAATGGAAGTGTGTGGTGGATTTGAGAAGATTAGCCCGGCTGAGTTAAGTTCCGACTCCTCAAGCAAGACTTTCCTTCATTACAGAGGCAAACTCCTGTTTTTTTTTTTTTTTTAATTCTACACATTTGATTAGCATGTAGAGCAGAGATTGGAGCATGGTGGACCAATTTGAGTCGAATTTCCTCCCGTATTTCAGGACAAAGACACAGTTGGAGGCATCAGGTGAAGTGAAATTCTAGCCTGTGCTTACCCCTCAGCGTTCATTACTCTGCCATTGTTAATGCACCGCAAGTGTTCAGGAAACTTTTGTTGGAAACGGCGTGTTCTGGAAGCTGGCATGTAAAAAACAGGATAATAGAGCTACTGGGAAGATTCAGAAATACTGGGATACGAAACACTGACACTGATTCTGTGTCTTCAGGAGGAGTGACGGTTCAGTGTGTATTTAGGTGAGACTGACGTGAGACACACTCGGCACAAACAGGCACAGAAACACTGGGTTAGCCACATACTCGTGTCTATAAAGAGTTTGGTTCACACTTGCTGAGAAATAAGTTCATTATTCCTCCTTCCCATGTTTCTCACTCTACGTTTGACATTTTCTCTCACGTGCACAGGTTGGTTCTTCAGTGTGGAACAGTATGGCACTCGAGTTACAGCTGTTTCTACTGCAGGTGAGAAAAGATGCAGAAGATAATTCTAGTGATACGTCAACATAAAATAACTTTTGCAAGACATTTTTTCTTAAACATTGTGTATTATTTCCAAGAAACAAAATGGTAAATGAGAAAAATGAAGGGCAGGACTGGACTTTACTCATCAGGAATTAATAAGTTCATACAAAGCAAGGATTTCATGCATGGTGGCTATTATTTTAATCACTTTTATCAAAAATATACAGCAAGGCACCAAAACATTATGATAAAAATTTCAACTAAGCTTAACATACATTAACATATTCCTTATGGGGGAAAAAATAAAATAAAATAAAATAATACAATACAATACAATACAATACAATAAATACATTAACTAGAATATTTAATTTATTCAAAATTCCAAGTCATTCTAACCAATTTATAGTAAATTAAAATGTGTGTTTGTTTGTTTTTTTTAATAGTAATTTGAACAGATTAATCATTCACAACATGGCCAGGGCAGTCAATTTCGATTGTATGTTGATTTTTATGGCCATATCATGTAAAACAAGATTTTTGTATTGCATTTTACCTGCTTTCTTGTATTATTTCACTGTCAGTTTATTTTCTTGCAAATGAGTGCCTGGTAAAATTCTGATATATAAATTACTGACAGCATGATTTCCTTAAAGAAGACTCTTCTGCTCACCAAGGCTGCAATCATTTGATCAAAAATACAGCAAAATCAGTAAAATTGTGAAATATTATTGCATTTCAAAATAACTGTTTACTATGTGATTATATTGTAAAATGTAATTGATTGCTGTGATCAAATCTGTATTTTCAGCATCATTACTCCAGTCTTTAGTATCACATGATCCTTCAGGAATTATTCTAATATGCTGATTTGCTGCTCAAGAAACATTTCTGATTATTATCAATGTTGAAATCAGTTGTGCTGCCCACTATTTTTGTTAAAATTAACATATACTAGTCTTAAAGATAAACTGAAAAAAATCAGAATCTACAGAATAGTCGGTCTCAAATTAAATGTCAGAGTGCAAATGTGCACACACGCGCACACACACACACACACACACACACACAGGCAGTTGCATTTTTCAAACCCGACTCTCTCTCTTTATCTCTTTCCTCTTTCAAGCGTTGTTCCCCAGCGTTCTGTGGCTTGTGAGCACAAAGGATGACAAAAAATCCCAGTTGCTAAAGTGTTAACTAAAGAAAATACCATTAAAGATCAATAAATGCTAAGCAGATTAGAGACAACACAAATCACACATTTCAAAACTATCGATGTCACAGCCGCACAAGGCAAAGCGGAATTACATGCAATGCCATTATGCCCTGTAATTCATCACAATTGGAGGTCTTTAGATAATTGAAAGCATTGATTGGTCGGAGAGCTCGCATGCAAATAGCCGGTCCATAGCGAGACGGGCGATGGAGTAAATCATGTGTTAAAATAATACACCACAGTGAGACGACAGTAAACATTGATTGATAATTATTTGTACTATCCCATCTGGGGCGGAGGGAAAGGGGCTTCTATTACAGTGTAGAAAATCAATGAACTTGGAATAAGCCTGTGAAATGATGGTGGCCATCTCTCTCTGCTTTTTTCTAAACTCTGCCTTAAAGGGGCCATGACATAAGAAATCAAATTTTCTTTGAGCTTTTGACAAATGAGTGGCTGTTGTACCACTAAAACATCCTGCAAGTGACATATATTCAAATGTCCTCCTCATATATATATATATATATATATATATATATATAAACATTTATAAAGTTCTTGATTGTATATCCAGAAACAATATATTTTAAGTTTATTGCAAAATATATGTATGTATGTATGTATGTATATATATATATATATATATATATATATATATATATATATATATATATATATATATATATATAGACATATATATAGACTGACTCTATTATGTCATTTGTGGTGCTTCATGGGAGTGGGCGGAGCTCAGTGCTCATTGTGACTCTTTGATTGGTGGATTTTCTCTGCAGCATCATGGGTAATATAGTTTTTCACCAGAGATTACTCTGTTAAACATGATTATTTAAAACATACATTGAAATAATGTGAACTGACTGCTTAAACAAAAGCATATACCATTGATTAACAACCTCAGAGCTCACAGTAAGTCTGTCTTTGAAGGTTTGTAAATTATTGTTAAAAATCAGTTTCCCTATGGAGAAAATGAATGGCAGTTTTACTTCCGTGGAACCCAACTGTTGCTGTTTGTAGGCAAATATATTTGCATATGACTGCCTCCACAGCAAAACCTCAATGAATAGTTATACACTAACACATCATCTCATTTAGTTAAGAATTACATGAATCACATAAATGATACCATATTTTCAATTCAAAACAGCAACTTCTGAGGAAAAAAGTTGAGTAGTTTGCATCACTGGCTATTACTATCTTCATTTGAGATTTCTATCGTAAAACAGTCATCGTAACATTGCTCTCTTTCAATGTTAAACTGACGCTTCGTGCTGGAATTCGTGCTCTGCTTCTGTGAACTTCGATTTGATTGGGCATCTCACTCATTTTGACATTGACGAGTGCTATTAAACCAGGTCAGCCTAAAAATGTAACCATTTTTCCCATCATCCCAACAGCAAACAGAGCGCAGCAGATCACTGCAAGAATATCAAATACTGCGGGAACAATTTGTCCATTTCAGAATATGGGGGACAATTGTCACCCTTAATGTGGTTACAGCCCTGATTTAATGATTAGGCTTGCTCTCATCTGAGAGAGACAGGGAGGAGGCCGTAACACAACCACATGTCTTTACAAAACTGACAGAAAATTACTTTCCTTTCAGAGAACGAGGAAAAAATTGACCTCTGCTCCTCTGATGTCTGTGGCAGATCTATAATACCTCGCCTTTGTCTGCCGTCCTCGCCTCGCCAAATACCTTTCTGCGCATTTACGGGGTCACATATTTTGTGTGTGAGGGCATGAAATGAAATCCAAGCCAAACTGAGTTGATGTCTCCGAAGATAATCTAAACAGATTCAGACAAAGCCGTGGCGAGACGGATGGACAGAGGGACATCTGTGTGTGGCGGTTTAAAGAGCGGCAGAAGAGAAATAAAGCGGGAGAGACACTGTTGGATGAGGCGGGTCGCTGGCCTGTGAAAGCCTCCGCTAAAGCGTGAGAGGTTAGGGGGCATTTAGAGGGGTTTAAGCAAAGCTCTCCGGCTCTTGTTCAATCTAATGTCTTCTGGAGGACGGAGGGTTTGGTGACAGGAGGAAATACAGATATGAAAAGGGAGAAAGAAAGTAATGGCTGTAAGTCGCGCATGGAGGTTTTCTCACATGGTTGGACTTTCTGTCAGTGTGCCGCGTCTGAACCTGCTGAACTGAGGACCGAGGCCATCTCGCTAAAGTCATGCCGTCACGCACAGCACCAAAAATGTTGAATTAGTTGCATTCTTACATACTTGGCATTGCTCTCTGTTTCATTTTGGCCTTGCATGCAAAATCAATTCAACAGGTTTTGCATTTTACTTTACAGCTGAAAAATGCGCTTGATTGCGAGAAGTAACGTGTGCACGTGTAGATTTATATTTGTGCTTGTGTTTGATTGAGTGAGAAATCAATGTTACTGCATCCATTAAGAGGAGTGTGTCATGATGTCATCGCTGCATCTTACTTCACATACTATCTGTTCTAAACAGTCAGCAAGATTGGAATTAATGTGACCCAAATCATCAAAAATGCTTACGGGGTCCAAATGGTGTATTAATATACTGGTAAAATACTGTTCAGGTAAATTATAACTTTAACACAATCCATGACAAAAAAAGCTTATGATGCAACTTTATGATGTGGCAATTTGACTCAGTGCTGACTTCTGAAGCTGAAAGACTGAAATAGTACTTTCTTGTTAAACATAATGCATATCTTTGTTTTATTTATTTATTAACTAGGGGTGTAACGGTTCACAAAATTCATGGTTCGGTTCGATACGACACAGTGGTGTCACGGTTCGGTACGTTTTCGATACGGGTGGCGGGACAATTGGTTACGTCGCAATGTTGGAAATATTTCTGTTTTAAACCATGAAGGTAAGCCAATGGATATCACACAAGCACGCGTTTGCACACATGCAAACTTTGCACAATATTTATGCCGGTGAACATCTTAATCTCAGGCAATTCACTATAAGCAGAAAGTGAAAGTAAAAACGAAATGACGGAGTGAAGCTTTCGGCATCTGACGCCGCTTATTCTCTCAGAGACGACGAGAGACCAATCTACTTCAACATATGCTGATAACGATATAGCCTATAGCTGTTTTCATTTATTCCCTTAATATTTCTCTTGTGGGTCGTACATAGTGAAAAAAATGAGAAAAAAACGTACTTCGTGTTAAACAGGTTGTTTTAGAAAGTTGGAGCTTGAAATAAAAGCTTTTTATTTCATTGATTTTTATTGAAGATTGCAGTGTTAATATTTTAATTATAGGACTATAATTTATTGTATAGCCTAATAAACCTGTTTTAAAAGTCCTTTTTTAAAAAAAACATTTTAATTGAGGAATAAAAAGCCTAATCTTATCCTCGCAGCATGTCAGTTATGTGGTAATTATTGCGGGGCAAATTAATTGTAATTTTAATTTAATAATAAAAGTAACTTAATAATAATAGGTCCAATAAAAATAAGAATGTAACAGGTCTATATTAATTGGAAATGCCAAATACTCTTAAGATTGCCAATAATTGATGTTTTTGACAAAACGTATCTCCGTCGATACGAGATCATGGTCTTTCGACGCACCCCAGCAAGAGGAGGTTATCACGGGGCAGACAGCACGATGTTTGGGCTGCTTTTTGAGCACAGTGGCACTGAGAACATTATGTTTCACACACTTTAAGCTCTTTATTTTCCAAACGTAATAGGATTAGTCCAACGAATCGTTCGGATTGTAATGCGTACCGAACCAAAAGCCTCGTACCGAACGGTTCAATACGAATACGTGTATCGTTACACCCTAATAAATACAGCATTGAATTTGAGATGCAGTCAGAGATGTCATAAAATATAAGACCAAAGTTGCTTCTAATTGTAATGATGACATCATCCTAAAAACAATTCACCTTTAAATGCTGGAAAGATCTTCTTTTTTTTTTTTTTTTTGCAAATGGAAAATGCAAACATTCAAAATGCATCATTCAGATGTGTTTGACCTGACGCAGTTAGACAGAGTAGGCTATTTATATCATTATAGATCGTCCAATTACCCCATTCTTAGCATCTCTAAAATACGTTTACTTATATTTGTGAATATTGTTGAACTGTAAATAAATTTAGGATCCATCTTTGTATGTATGATCCAACTTTAAGATGTAATGTCACGTACACATCTTATAGATGTATTTTATCTCACTGATATGTTAGAGCACACTTTTTTAAAGAAAAACTAGGGGGAAAAAATTTAGTAACCCCCAAACCAGCCTTTCTTTTATTCACCTAGAAATCAAATTAACAGTGCTTTCAATTCACAACAAACCAAAGCGTCCATGAAAGCCCATGAAGCAGCCTTAGAAACTATTGTTGCTATGGTATTTATTTATGTATATATATATATTTTATAATTATGTTTGATTACCAACAGAATACTGTGTTTAAATTTTAGGAACTGACAAATTATGCTGCAGTCATGTGACACATCAGAGAGCTTTCCGTCGCTGTGGGAATCCAAGTGGACATGTAGAGACATTAAAGCTGATCTCAGAAGCGTTCCTCATGACTTATGTTAACTATCAAACTGTTAGCAAAGCTCTCTGGACATGCTGACAATTAGAGGTGTATTAGAGCTCATTTCAGCTCGTTGAGTCTAATCACACACTAACACAGTCTGAAGGTTGCACCGCAATCACAGGTTCAGGGATCAGGATGCTCTGCTTTACATCAGCCTGCTTTTGCTAAATCAAACCAACAGTTTAGGGATGTATCTTTAATAATCTAAAATTTAGCCCGCTGAGCCAGAAAAGGCCTTTATTTTCTCCAGACCTGATGGCTGTCAGTGGTTTTATGGTGTTAGCGCTGTAGGTAAGGTGAAGCCCACCCTTGTGTCAGACACACACACACACACACACACACACACACACACACACACACACACACACACACAGAGCTGAGTCAAGATCTGAGCACAGACACAAATGCAAAAACGTGAATATTTAATAATGATTTTAATGTGGTTTTAATTTGGCTATTAAAATGAAGTGTCTCTGATTTTCACTTAAGTAGCAAAAATGACATTGCAGTGAGTTTAATGAAACATTATCATTACAGGTTATTTGAGTGTGTTTTATAAGAAAATACAGCCTCTCTCATTTAAAAATGTCATGTTTAATTCAATATTTTACTTGCAATTTCAGAGTAAAAATTGTTTAAAAAGTAAATATAAGAAGTTAATATTTTATAATATATTTGTGGGTATAATTTAAAATGCATGATCTTAAATATTATTTTTTCACATTTCAGTATTTTGCATGCTTTTTTCCTAGCAATTCACTAGCAATTTTATATTTAAGTTAGTCATTTAGCAAGTTAAATGTTTTATATTATATATTGTAGTTTAATATCATACATTGTATTGCTTTTGCATTAAATATTTTGAATCCAGTTGATTCAATTAATCAATTAATAATAATAATCATAATCATAACAATACATACCTTTAAAGCATTTCAAAGCATTTTTTTTTTCTTTTTGTAAAACATAACATTAACAGACATACACATTTTGTCTGTCACACTGCTCCTTTCCTGAAACATTCGAACAATCTTACTTTGGGTCTCAATATGACAACAATTTTCACCATCAGCCCAGCAGATAGCTTTAAATGTGTTTCTCTGTTTCCTGCAGAACCGTCTCAACTACTTCCTGTGTGTTTTTCCATTTCCTCAAGGCTGAACTTAAATGTGTCTGACAGGTAGATATTAGTCATGCTTGTTTTTACTAAAATATATAAATACTGCCATTCAAAAGTTTGGGTTCTCTTACATTTTTTAAAGTTGTGATGAACCAAAAGTAGCGACAGATCTTATCTTCTGTACTGTAATGTACATCCAAGACTTTCTACTTCATTTGCTTCAATTCCAATTTAAAATAACCGTTTTCTATCTGAATATGTGTTAAACTGTAATTTATTTCTGTGATCTGCAGCTGTATTTTCAGCATCATTACTCCAGTCTTCAGTGTCACATGATCTTCAGAAATCATAATAATACGCTGATTTGCTGCTCAAGAAACATTTATGATCTATATATTATTATTATTATAATTGTGAATTAACTAAAACAGACTATTTGAACTTTAATATATATATATATATATATATATATATATATATGTGTGTGTGTGTGTGTGTGTGTGTGTGACCCTGGACAACAAAACCAGTCTTAAGTGTCAATTTTCAGAAATTGAGATTTTGTACATCATCTGAAAGTTGAATAAATAATCTTTCCATTGATGTATGGTTTGTTAGGATAGGACAATATTTGGCCGAGATACAGCTATTTGAAAATCTGGAATCTGAGGGTGCAAAAACATCTAAATATTGAGAAAATCGCCTTTAAAGTTGTCCAAATGAAGTTCTTAGCAATGCATATTACTAATCAAAAATGAAGTTTTAATATATTTACGGTAAGAAATTTACAAAATATCTTCATGGAACATGATCTTTACTTAATATCCTAATGATTTTTGGCATAAAAGAAAAATGGATAATTTTGACCCATACAATGTATTTTTGTCTATTGCTACAAATATACCCCAGCAACTTAAGACTGGTTTTGTGCTCCAGGGTCACACATATATATATATATATATATATATATTCTAATGTTCTAATTCTAATGTCATTTCTGTCTAAATCAGAAAGATGTAAGAAACCTAAAAAAAGCACAATAAAACCTTATTTATACAAAAACATTATTTATTTATTTAATTTATTTATTCATATGTATGTGCTCAGTTCAACTTTCCAGTGCTACATGCAAAATTTTTATTGTATTAACAAATGCAGCAACTACAGTATTTTAATGAAAACAATGGTTACTGTGTTAAAAACCAAGCTTTTTCTGGTTTCTTTGCAGGTTTGTGTTCAAAACGCTCTTCAGCTAAAATCTGCGGTCAGGAACTCGAGCTGAGACTGGAAGCCAAATCTCAGGAAGGTTATTAAAGCGCTTTAACTGTGGGCAGGCTTTAAGACGGCCTTCAACCTGAGGACAGGTTAGATGGAACTGTCAGAATTCCATGATGGAACTTCAAAGGCATGTGTGCAGAACGAGAGAGAGACAGGCTTAACCTTATCTCCATCTCAACACAGCTCTATGCTGCAGTAATCAAGCCTGCAGGACCCCGGAGCCCTGGCGGAAAGCTGGCTAAACTGTTATTGTATCCGGTCAGACCCGGCCAGACGAAACGCACAGAAAACCACACTGAACCCAGATCAATAGACATGTCAACAGTTAATCTCATTCTCCTCATCTCCCCCGGCCGCTCCTCTCTCTCTCACACACACACGCACACACACACACACGCGCACACACACACACACACACACACACACACACACACACACAGTGTACCTGTGTGCACACACACCGACACACTCAAAAACACATGTTCACATCCAGTGCACTTTTAGACGTTCTGTGATGTAAAACCAACTTTTCATTTCATTAATGAAATGAACATTCACTAACCCTAACTTTTCATTAAGGGGGCTAAGCTGGAGGTGGCCAAAGAATGATATTAATACAAACAAAATTTAAATGACTGAAAATATCTCAGCTTTTTAAATTTCAACAAACAGTAAAAAGGAAAAACAAAAAACAAACAGAAATTTTCAATAAAGTTTTGCACAGAGTCTGATTCTCAGGATTATTTGAGGTGGAAGGAGAAATGCTTATTTCATGATGTATGAAACTGCAAAAATTGCATTATTTGCCCTCAGAGGAAAAAAAAAAAAAAAAAAAAAGATTTTGCATTTTCTAATAAAGATTTCAAATTCCTCCTCTTGGGCTTTTAAAATTAGATTTGTTATAAAACCCAAAGCTGAGTAGTGAACCAAAATAAATAAATAAAATCAAATAAAATCAATAAAAATTTTAAATAAATAAATAAATAAATTAATTAATTAATTAATTTATTAATAAAAAAAACATTTTGAACTGTCAAAAT
>JAFVLL020040833.1:37500-38602 GCA_021397915.2 Tor tambroides
TATATAGACAGAGGACAACACAAGAGTTACAAATTCTGACCGTGGACTTTCTCATTTTTATTTTCACCTTTGTGCCTATATTTCTTTTTATTTTCTATTTCACAGTGACGTTGTAATGTGTGTTTGTTTGTTTTTTTTGTTTGTTTGTTTGTTTGTTTTTTTTGGTCAGACCACTAGTAAAAGTGTAGCTGTGAATCCTATCCAGTCTTTTTCAATCAATATCCCGCATACAGTAATGTGTACATTTGTAATTTTGAACTGGATATATGACATACAGAAGAAGTGCAGCCTTCTGGATTTCAGTACAGTAATGCCATCCAAACTGTTGCCATAGTTTACAGCAGGTAATACTAACAGAGTGCACTGTTATATTGTCAACATTACCAAGTATTTTGTTTGTGAACAATGACACAAGGACTTTTCATTCTGATGGAACTGATATGTTCATTGACAAATACTTACTTTTGAGAGATCAGCTAAAGAGTTTGAGTAAGTTACAGGCTTTTACAGGAAATCCATTGTGTGGTGCTGCTTGTACGGATTGTTTTGAGAAATGCACATACTTCTTTGCAAATATTACAGTATAAGGATGATTCGAGAAATGCACCAAAGCGACTGTGGAAAACTGTATTCAGGTTTGAAACGATGGATCCAGAGAGACGTGAAGGAAGAGGTCAAGGACACCACAGAGGAGGAGGAGAAGGAGTAGGGAGTAGAGAATGAAATGAAGGAAGGGGAAGAGTAGGAGGTGGAGAGGGAGTACAGAGAGGAGGAGGAGGAGGAGGAAGAGGAAGAGGAAGGGCAAGAAGACAAACGGTCTCATATATTTTAGTTGATGCATGCCAGGGTTGGATCAGGCATGCAAGAGGATTTTACCCCGCTGCTTGGCCAGGGCTAATATAGCCCGTGATGTTGACAAGGTTCTTTGGCCTGTCCCAGACCAAAGACGGGATGCTGGGGCAGAATAATTAGTTTTGTTGTTGTTTGCCGTATTGTACTATACTCTACAGTACGTCTCGGGTTACTTGACTGTAACCCTGTTCCCTGAAAAAGCGGGAACGAGATGCTGCGCTGAAAGCGCTATTGGGAACATTCTTTGTTC
>JAFVLL020040834.1:0-16741 GCA_021397915.2 Tor tambroides
CTATAGTGTGGACACATATAGACACTTTGCCGGTGTTAAATTTGACACTGGGTGTTCTTTTTACACCAGCGATTTTGCTGTGTACTATTATAATAACAATAAATTATGCATAATTACATGCAAGTAGCCCTAAGCCAAACCCTAATCCTAACCCTAACCATATAGTAAGTACATGAAGTTAATTCAGTAATTAAATGTATAATTACACTGTAACAATTTCATATTAAATACATCTAAGTGTACTCAAATGTGCTATTTGGGGACACCATGAATATGAACTAAAATGTGCTTTTAACATACTATCTCTTTTTTAAAAATGTATATAGTTACCACTTGTAGTACACTTGAATCCACTAGGGTATAAAAGATGAGTTCAAGTGTACTACAAGTGGTAACTAAATACATTTTTAAATGCAGAGATAGTATGTCAAAAGCACATTTTAGTTCATATTCATGGTGTCCCAAAAACCATTATCACACTTCTGCCACTGATTATGCATTTTCAAAATTGTGAATTTACTTATTCAGCCTATGTAATGTTGTTCATCAAATAACTACATTTTATTGTTTAATTTTAAGGATTTTTTTTTTTTTTTTTTTTACAATATACACTTTTATTGTTTTGGGTCACCACTTGGTTTCCAGTGTAAAATTTTGGCCCATCTGATTCAAGATATGGAAATGGTAATGATCAAAGTGATGAGAAATAACAGACACACTCATTCTGTTAGGCATGGAAAATTCCATCCCATGTCAAATCAACAGAATCACAAAAAAACACTTTCATTGACCAGAGCAAAAGGACAGCTATGGAACATGTGGGCTGAAAAGCCCTGCATAGAGAAAGTGGAACACCTTTGCCCAACAAAAAATGCCCTTTTAGGCTGTTTCTCAGGACTTGGCACACAACCTAAATAGCGCGCAAATCACATCCTGTTCACCCTCGGACCACTAAGTGGATCATTTAGTAAGTGTCTTTTGTAGGTACCGTTATCTGATATCAGTATAGGCCTACTTTGAACTCGTAAGTTATCTCCTGCCCGCAACCGTTATCATTTAACGGATGATTTTAAAAACAAACTCACAGAAAGATGGTTCAGATGTTAAGAGGGGTTTCCCCGAGGGGACATGCCAAGGCAAAGCTCAATTAGACCACACTCTGAGACACAACATGACCACATGAAACAACACACCTGAAACAAGGGGTTTAACTGACTAAACACAAACGGCTGTCATTGAAACCAATAAATAATCTACACATTATAAAAAGAAATTACATATGACACTAACAAATATCCTATAATCTCAGGTCTTTGACTGAATATCTGGCTGTGACAAGTCTGAAGAACTTCAACCATCAAACCAACCTTTACCACGGTCAATACTGCCATCTGAAGGACTTTTTAACGCACTTACTACACTATACTTCGCTCGTACATCATCTACAAAACTCAAATCAACGTTATACAGCGTAAAGAGGACTAATTAAATCAGAAACGAGCTCTTACGTGCCGCTGGTTGAGGAAGATGTTGAGGCTGAAGGAGGCTGTTATAACAACCTGGATGATGAGCACCGCCGCCGCGGTCCTCCACCCGTTGCTACAGCGACAGCGTGCGCCGCCGCCGCCGCTCTCTAAACTCTCTTGAGCATCCTTTGAGTCCATACCGACTGACTGACGGACGGAGTGAGTTCAACTGCCCTGAGAAGAAACACAACGCCTTTTATAAGACAAGGCGGAGGAGGGCGCAGACCGAAACCCCGAAAAAAATATCCCCTTCCAACGCATCGAGCCAGAAGCCGTGTGTGGAGGATGATCTAGTTTAACTGTTTGGCTTATTCAGACCGATAGCTTCGATCTTTTACACACTTACCTCAAGTATGCAAAGTGAAATGCCGGCCAAAAAGCTCTTTAGGTTGTAATATCAATTTATTTTTATTGCATTTTGCATAATTTTTTTTATTATTATTATTGCGTGTAATTGCACAAATACTGAGCACTTCTCATATAACATATCCAAACTAGTTTACACTATACAAAGCAATTAATTTATTTATTTTCTTCTGGAAAGTCCAGTTGAAGAAGCTATCTGGTCTAAACAGGTATGTTTTATGCTGGTTATGTTGCTGGTAGATCACTGGTCCAGCATGACCAAAGGGTACAACAGTTTTGGTGACCGCTGTATTCTACTGTAAAAATAAAATAAATAAAAATATACAGGGTTTGAACGACATGAGGATGAGTAAATGATGACCATTTCAATTTTTTGGTGGTCAACTCTTCCTTTAACGCCACCCTGGTGATAGCGTCTGGTGGTTTTTTTTTTTTTTTTTTTTTTAGCACAGTCTTAGATTACAATAAAATCCCAGATTATTCCGTCTATGTTCGTGTACCAACGTTACAAGCCGGTGCTTTCAAGGTTAATGCTATAGTTTACTTAAGTGTTGGAGACAGCAAAATGTTTAACAATATTTTCATTTTCCATCTAATTGTTTTTCTTTAAGCAAACAATGTGATGTGTATGGAGAGTCCCCGCGATATGGAGAGTCCTCTTCAAAATATTTTCACACTTATTAAACATATAAGTAGGCTGGCAGCTCATTGCACACATATTTCATCCTTTCTCTTTTCCTTTCCTTCTGAGATTTACGATATCTAACAGTTAACCAAGTCAAAACTGTAGGCCTATAAAAACAAATCTGAATGGCTCATTTAACCGCATGAAACATTTTAAGGGATACTCCCAAAAAAGAACATTCTCTTATCATTTACTCCCTCATGCCCCACTCGATGTTGACTTACTTCAGATGAACACGGAAGCGGTTGGACGCATAGCTGTAAGTGCGTCTTAAAAAGTGGTGTGCGGGGGTTACATCTGCTTTAAATATTCAAATGATTACAATAATATACAAAATTAAGAACATTCGTATCTAAATATTATTAGCTGAATTTATTGCAAAAATAAATGTCATATTCAAGCGCTTTTGTCATGGCAACCATTTAATTTGCATGGAATTTGCGCAAATGCTTCGGCACTGGATGGGTAATGTGCAGTAGCCGCATGACACCAACAGCGCATGTTCGGCGGGGGTAACGCAAAAGAACACCATCATCAAATCAGCAGGACAGTAGTGCTTGGTCATAGTCTGGCACAGCGGCCACATAAACCACATGAAATAAACAAGGGTGACTAGGCAACAACATAGCAGGAAAATGTAGACTGGGTTACTTTTGATAATTATAATAGACGATGAGACGAAGGGGCTCACCGTGTCAGAAGGGATACAGCTAAAACTACTGGGCATGCGTAATTTTTGTCACACTGTACAACAATAATTACTGTTTTTGCATTATTGTAAGGGGTAGGATTAGGGTTGGGGTAGGTGTAGACGAAAATTTAATTTATTGTTAGCTTCCAGTTTCAGCTGTATCCCTTCTAGCCACAACCAAACGGCTGCCTCATTGTATTTGTGAGGTACTGACACAAAGTCCAAATGATTTGCAACGGTCGCTTTGTTCCGTCCAGTGTAGACATTAGCTGTTGCGGCACATTATGGTGCGTTTCCACTGGCACGTAGCGAGCGCAGCGGAGCGAGCGTTTTCAATTCATTCCTATGGAAGTTGAGCTTAAACGCTCGCACGATGCATTATGGGATTGAAAGCGGCACGGAGAAAGCGTTGAGAGTGGCCGAGAGCATCAAAAAGGTTGGGCATTCCTCGACTTTATGCAAATAAAAACTCCGGGCAACAACTAATCCCTGTGAAAAGTAGGCAAGGCAAGATTTTGATGTATGTTTCCGTGGGTTTGCCGAACTGGTGGTTTACTGAGCTGAAATCACTTGTCCTTGAAAAAGTCATTTGCAGAAGAAAAAATTTAGGTTTTACCTAGATGGCGCCAATAAAGTGTTTAATTTGCGAACCGCCATTAAAAGAAAAAGATGAAAAGTAAACACAAAAGTAAACATTGATTTGAGAGAAGTGCTTTGCCCTAAAATTTAACACGCCCCAAAGCAGTGGCATTGTAGCGTTGCCAGTGGCACTGAGCGCAGATTTGACACTGTAGTGGAAACGCACCGTAACGGTGCATTCACACGGCATCGGCGCATCGGCGTTAATGCTTCTCATTTAGCTTGAATGGGTGACCTCATGCATTGCCGAACTTAATTGTGGATCCATTGTGTCGCGCCACTGGCGTTGCTTGCGGCAGATGGAGCACTAAATATTTTAATACAAGTGTTTCATTCATACACGAAGGCGGAGGGCACTCTCACACAGAAATTCCAAAAGGGACTCATAGAAGTAATAATTTATGACGTGCCAGGAAATCCCTAATATGGGCGGTGTCCTAAAACCATAAAATGCTGCCTTCAGATGACACACTTCAAGGTAGGAAGGCATCAAGACACATTCAAATCTAAAGTTAGCTTCACATTCTGTCTCCTGAGATACCTTCACCTCATCAATTTTTGAAGGCAGCATAGATGTATCCTTTACTGCTTTTCATATCCCACAATCCTATGCGTTCTATTTGGTGATGGTTGAGCTAAAAAACAAAGTTGTGTTTGATGGTCAGTTTGTGTGTAAATATGTTTCTGAAAACTTTTTTGCACTTTTGATGTCATTTCTAGCGAGAAATTGGCATTACGGCAATTATCACCAAAGTTCGTTCTATTTTGTTTTAGATCATTAAACCAATATCCTGCCTCAAAAGTATGTCCAAAATCAGTTTTGTGAGGTACCTTCATGCACAAACGCTGCCTGCAAAGTCATTGTAGCAAGTCAGCTGCCTATAGGTTTTCGGATGCAGACATGGTTTGATATTACCCAATCTGTTCTGGAAATAGTTCTTAACTAGTGATTCTCCTGATATAAATACACTTTTTTGGTAAAATATATCAAGGTCAATATGTAGCACAAATTAAGTTGATTAAATAAAATTAAATAACTAGGAAAAAAAATTAAATAGTTCACATTTGTTAGACCCCATTTGGGAAATACAGATGTGTATATAAGTGTGTGCGTGTTTGTTTACATTTAATATTTCATTTTCTAAAAATGTGTTCTACTTATTTCAGCATACTTTGACAAATGTCTGCATTTAAGAAACAAACAGGATGAAGTTATTCATTTATTCAGTCAATTTATTTATTCATAAATGAATTTGTTCCTTCCATCCTTCATTCATTTACTCCCTCCTTCAGTCGTTCTCTCACTCACTCTCAGTCATTCGTCTACTGCAATTGCTGATTGAGGAAAATAGCATTGATCTTCAGGCCTTGTTCATCAACACAGTGTGACAAAAATGTTTCCATGTCCTCTCGACACTGAAATATAAACAAAAAGTCATCCTTTGCTTCAGCGAATTCACCCCTACCAAAGACCTTCATGAGGGCATTTTGTTGATCATCATACAGTATATGACCACTAAAATTACTGACCTTATCGATGTCCTTTTCAACCACAACTCCTCTTCTGGGCAACAGTGGATTATGACACGCTAAAGACAGACTTAAGGGTTCCCTAAAGGAGTTGGGATGATGCTTCTGTCCAATATGCAAATCTCTGTCTATGCCTTTGGAAAATATGTAAATATATATACACTCTATTTGTATAACACCTTTCTAGTATCACTTTGCCAACAATGACATAATACAGCCAAGATACTGAAATTTTATCTGTGGAGTCTGTCATACCATAGGCAAAACCTCTCCATCAGCTGAATGAAATCAATGGCACCTCCTCCTAAAAACGCACACAAAAATGAAAATAAAACTGACACATACCAGTATTTTGATGGCATGTTTGTGTGAAAATCCAGCTTACCTGTGAATGTTAATGGACATGACATAGAGGTGCTGAGAGCATACTGTGAAATACAAATAACACTGTAAGACTTTGATTTTATTAGCTAACAGCTTTGACAAATTAAGCATGTAGACACCACAAGAATTCCCTGTAGACTGTCGAGGAAAAACTGGAAAAGGAAAAGTGCATCCACAGTTTTAAAAACAGCTGCTAGTTTGTTTAAACATGTATACATACATACATACATACATTAGCTTGAAACAATTCCATCATTTAAAACATACCTCAAGGTCTTTTCCTGTTTTTTTGTTTGTTTTTTCCAGTCCGGGACTCTGAGTCAATGAAGGGTGCAATGTGTTTGATATTCCAAATAAGACACAAAATACACAATGTGTAATTAAATGATCAGTTCTGTAGCCTGAGGATGAGGCTCTTTGATGAACTTGAAACCTGAGAACAAGGCTCCTTTTGGAAATTGTAACCAAATAACACGCCTGGAACAAGGCCAGTAAATTAATTATCTTTAGTCTCAACCTAAATATGGTTCTGTAGGTCTCATCTCCAAAACCATCAGGGCGAAGAGAATCAAGAAAAAGTATCTTCCAATATAACCTGCAATCAATGGATATTTTGTTAATATCCACAAAAATCGAACTCACTAACCCTACCTGTTGAATTTGGATATATTACAACTAGAAAGATTAAAAGAAACTCAACACAGAGCAGATAGTGATCAGCTTCATCCGCCTGCCTGCTCCAAGATGGAAATAGTATGATATCCTTGGACCTCACGTTTCCCTAATAGTATTGTGACAAAATAATATGCATGCACAAAAAACATATACTTCTGTACCCGTTTCAAATAGAGTTCTTTCTAGGTTGATGAGTATATGATAGCTAAAAAGAACTTTCAGACAAACGATGCACTGGGTCCACATTTTTGTCTTTCCAGGTGGGGATAACATAGAGGTCCACAGTGTGAACATTTTTTCCCTTATGGAAAGAACATTAAGTTATTGAACATGCATGCATCAAAATTTTTTTTTTTTTTTTAAAAAGATATAATATTATAAAGTACATGTCTTCATGCAGCTTCTTCCACAATCTTGATGCAATCTGAAATTAACTGCAGAACAATTACATTCCTGTGAAAGCTGCCACTATTATTATGCATTATCTGGGAATTTATATTTTTGCGTACAAGCATATGCTCTATCTGCCATTTAAAAGTTGAGTAACAGTGGTCCTGGAGAAACATTCTTTCAGTTAGTCCATTTGATGATACACAAATATGTGACAGTTAGTAACAACAGGAATTGCAAACAAATATTCAATATTTCAGAATATTATTTTCATATCAAAAACTCTTACTTTTCAATCTGTAGTATGTCCTCAGTCTTGGCACACTGACCCTCTGGCAAGTTGACCCTTTGACGATAGTGGCCACCCCTTTGGAAGAGATGCTGGACACAGTATATGGTCCTTGGTGCTGACTTGTAAATGTGTCTCCTGTCCGTCGTTTCTTGGGGTCCCGTGAGAGCAGAACATCATCACCGGCCTGAACTGAACATACTCGCACAAACTTGCGATTTTGGAATGACTTCTGTTGCATGCTCTGTGCTCTCTCTATGTTGTGAAGAACCTACAAAAAAAGAACAATACCTAAAAGTGAAAAATAGTTGACTCTAAAAAAACAAAAAAGCCAAAAAAAAACAAAACAAACAACAACAACAGATCAATGGAGTCTCAGTCAGGCCAACAATAAGGAACAAGTTTTATTCATCACAATGTAACAAAAAGAGAGGGAGCATGGCTTCACATGAAGATTCAATTGCTTCTCAAACAAGAGAGGCCAAGCATAGGTTAAGTATCCCATCTCTGACAGGAGACGGTGGTAGTCACCCGTCCCAGTTTACTTAGTTCACACTGAGTCAGGAGAATCACTGGGCCTCCATCGTCAATTCTTTTCCTGGTGATATTATCTACTGAGGCAGAGAATGCTAAAGTAATAGTGACACTCTGAGCACACACACACACACACAATCCCAGAAACATTACATTATCCACATCTCTAAATACTGTATACAGTGTAACATTGACATAACAAGAGTTCAGAGTTGCATATAAAGCAGAATCATAGCAAAGAAAACACATAGATCAGTCTAATTCTGATAGTAATTCACTACTTCATTTACCTTTATTATTAAAATACAAACCATTTCATTGCGCAAATTACCTCCTGCTTTAAGACATGCTTTTTTGGGCGTTAAATAATGATGCAAATACCAGTAATTTGATGAGCACAAAGGTTAGTAAATCTCATTGCGTGATTCATTTTACTCTCCTCCCATAAATTTAGCGTCTGAAATGAAAACTCAGACAAATGCGTATTCAATAAGGTCAGGCGCAAAAATACCTTTCCACATCTTTTCTTCACTGTGCGTCTTTAGTAAATTCTGACAGTACTATTTTAATGCCAAAAGACAGTTTGCGCTGGCACAAGCTGTTAGTAAATCTGACCCTTAACCTTGTTGACAAACTCCTTCCGCAAATTTGTGATTGCCGTAATAAAACACTAACAGGTAGCAAATTTAATATATTGTTATTTTCCGCCCGTAGCTGTATCCCTTCCAGCTACAACAATTTTGCGCATGCACAGAACAAAAGTTTTCGCACATGTGCAGTACAAATCATGTTTCCGATATGGACTGAGTAGTGACAGTCTCTGTTTGAACCACTGAACAGGTCTGGCAGTGTATGTATAGCGGCTTTTCCACCGCTGGGCCAATTATGAAAAGCAACGGATTGTAGATGCTTTTACTTTGCGTTATAACCAGGGGCGTCATGCACTCATTATTTTTGAGGGTGCATGAGTTGGGGGGGGGGGGGGGGGGGGTGGGTTGGTCGGAATGTGACACAGCAGCCAACAGCGCTTATGTTTTATTTATTTATTTTTTCCTTTTTATTCGAAACATTCCCAAACGCATTAACTATATCATGAAATATCTTTATAGATTATGTTGATCTATAGTGGGCGATGGTCTAATAATGTAATCTATTAACTAGGCTATGCATAAAAACCTGTCTGTTTATGGGTGCCATGCCATAACATGTTTTTAAAACGACTGACTTTATATTTAATGTGAATTTAACATTGAAAGTTAATGTGAATAAAAACATTGCAAGTTAGGCTACTAATCATAACACTTTCATTGTACAGAAAGAGAGCAAAGAAACATTATCAAAGAACATTTTCACTGAGTCTAGTTCAAGCACTCTCAAAAACTCCTATTAAAATCACTGAAGCTGTTTACACTATGAAATTAATATTTTACAGATTCGTACACACATTTGCACTTCTTGTTTCTGACGAGAGAATTCGCCAGAGAGAGATATTCAGTCAGCGATCGGGTGAAGAAAACGCCGGCATTTTATCGATGACTCATCTGAACACCTCTGATTGATCATTGCATTCATAAGCTCAACGGCATCGTGTGTGATTGGTTGTAATGCGCAGCGCTGTAAAAACGCGTTTATCTCTGGCTCAGCGCCAGCCAGGGAACGCAGATTTGAATTTAGCAGCTGATGATATGACGCACTTAACGTTCTAATCACGCCGGTGTGATTGTATTAAATATAGAAAATATTAATTGACTATTTTTTCTCTTTTGGAAGTTGCATTCAAAATCCACTTGGCTCAAAAATCTGAGGGGGCACGTGCCCCCTCACTTTGAATGGGTATGACGCCTCTGGTTATAACCCTATGATTGGACGTCCAAAGATGATGCTTTAAAAACCCCCACAAAACGATTAAGTGACCTCAGTTGATGAATCAGTGTCTTATGAAACGACAGGTGTGGGTGACAAAAATACTCATTTTTAAACTATAAACCATCGCCTTCAGCCAACTGTCATACCTGCATTCGCTTAACGTAACGACTCAGCACGTTGTGAAGTGTGGTATAAGCTCACAGTGGACTTCCATGTCTTGTGTGAGTTTGAGACACATTAACATTGTGTCAAGTGAACAATGGTTTATAGTTTAAGAAGTTAAAAATATTCTTTCTCTCAAACACTATTGTTTTGTTTCAGAAGACCTCATCTGGGGTCGCATGGATTACTGTCGTGATCACTCTGCATGGTTTTTGAAGCATCAACTTTGAGGGATTCAACAAAAGTTTTTTCTTTTCTTTTTTTGGTGGACAATCCTTATAACACCACCATCTAGCAACTTAATAAGCTTACCTTATTATTCCAGAAAGATGTCAGAATTTTATACCAGAATTTTGAAGATGTTCTTTTAAGAAAATTTTACAATATTAATGCATATATGTGACCCTGGACCACAAAACCAGTCTTAAGTCGCTGGGAAATATTTGTAGCAATAGCCAAAAATACATTGTATGGGTCAAAATTATCCATTTTTCTTTTATGCCAAAAATCATTAGGATATTAAGTAAAGATCATGTTCCATGAAGATATTTTGTAAATTTCCTACCGTAATTATCAAAACGTAACTTTTGATTAGTAATATGCATAGCTAAGAACTTCATTTGGACAACTTTAAAGGCAATTTTCTCAGTATTTTGATTTTTTTGCACCCTCAGATTCCAGATTTTCAAATAGTTGAAAAATTGACACTTATGACTGGTTTTGTGGTCCAGGGTCACATATTGGTTTTTAAACTACAAACCAAGCTAGTTGGTCTTCCTCTATTTTAAGCTGTCATTCAGCCCTTTGGGTCTGCTTCTGTCCAGCAGTCAGTCATAGTGAGACATGAGGGCACAGGGGAAGCCCACCTGAGACAGGAAAGCAGCGGTAATTTCACCAAGAAGGGAATCAAAAACTGATTGTTTGAGAATTAGGCTGTATGAGCAAGTCAGCCACAAAGTGTGTTAGAGTGTGATTCTCAAATGATAAAAAGAGACTGATAACGGATAAGGGACTTCTCCCTTCTCCCACCTTATCTCAGTACACTACCTGAATCACCACACAACTACAAATAAATCATCCCGAAACAGGAAACAAACGTTAATTGCCAAAACTATACGTAATGGTAATTTTTTTGTCCTCCTTCTGTGTGTACTACAGATGTCATTTTAGTGAGCTGAGAAAGATTTACTTGTTTACTTAAAGCCTTTATGTATAATGCATTATTAAGGGTTATTAAGGGCAATGATGCATTATAATTATTCATAATGTGCATTGTAATACATCATATCTTGTCGTAAATAATTATAACCCAATTTAAAATGCATAGTGTAACAATGAATTGATGTGTTATAATGTATTAACTGTAGTTACAATTATTCATGAGATTGTACAATGCATTATAAAGTGGAATACAAGGCATAATTAATGCATTAAAACTACTTTTATAATGCATTATACATAAAGGCTTTAAGTAAAGTGTTACCACTAGTTCTTGCTGTGAGACGTTATTTCAGTCTTCACCCGACACACTTGCAAGCTCCCAGACACTTTTGGGGGGAAACATTGTTACACGTGGTTTTCCACTGAAAGGATGATAAATTGTGCTTTATTTTATCCATAAACTAAAACAGATGCCTTACTAAAGCCCAGTTAGTCTGTGACAGTCATGTTTTTGGATGCTTCCATAATGTTTCACATTACACTTACACTCACCACGACTTCCAAAAAAATCATAATCTCCCATGTAATGATCTAGAACAAATTCACATCAGCAAACAAAATCATTCAAGTTTTAGATGCTGTGTCAGTTTTCATATATATATATATATATACACAAACTACCAGTCAAAAGTTTTTGAACAGTATTTTTTTTTAAAGAAGTCTCTTCTGCTCACCAAGCCTGCATTTATTTGATCTAAAGTACAGTACAGTAAAATGTTGAAATATTTTTACTATTTAAAATAACTCTTTTCTAGTTGAATACATTTTAAAACATCATTTATTCCTGTGATTTCAAAGCTGAATTTTTAGCATCATTACTCCAGCCGATCCTTCAGAAATCATTCTAATATTCTGATTTGCTGCTCAAAAAAACATTTATTAATATTATTATGTTGAAAACTGATTAGAATGTTTTCAGGTTTCTTTGATGAATAGAAAGTTCAGAAGAACAGCACTTATTTCATAGAAATCTTTTGTAACATTCTAAATGTCTTTATCATCACTTTTGATCAATTTAAATGAATCAATTTAATTTCTGAATGGTATAGTGTATATTGTTACAAAATCTTTTTATTTCAGATAAATACTGATCTTTGGATCATTCTATTCATCAAAGAATCCTAAAAAATAGGACTCAACTGTTTTAAATATTGATAATAATAATAATAATATTAAAAAATGTTTTTTGAGCAGCATATCAGCATATTAGAATGATTTCTGAAGGATCACGAGACAATGAAGACTGGAGTAATGATACTGAAAATTTAGCTTTGATCACAGGAATAAATTACATTTTAAAATATATTCAAATAGAAAACAGCTATTTTAAATAGTAAAAATATTTCAAAAATGTACTGTTTTTGCTGTACTTTGGATCAAATAAATGCAGGCTTGGTGAGAGACTTCTTTAAAAAACATTGAAAATCTTACTGTTCAAAAACTTTTGACTGGTAGTGTATATATGAAGAGTTCCAATGCAAAGCCTCTGGTAGATGATGGCTCCACACATAGTATATGTTCATCAAGTACTTTTACTTCAAATGCGCTAAATCCCAGCCTCAACCCATTCAGAAGTACCAGTACTTACATAGAAACCTATGCATAGTAGCCAGAAAGAAATGCTCATTTTAAAGAAAAACGTCAGACGTACTTAGAGGCTTTTGCATCTGAGCTCTTCAAATGGTCTTTTTATTGCTCGATTTTGTTTTACCAGTTTTTAAAAAATGCATAGGAACTGTCATAAGATTTTTGGTACTAGAAAAAAAAAAGTATTGAGGAAAATTACATTTAGTTTTATATTATCGCAATCTTTAGCTTATTCTAATCTTAAACTTTATGTTGCTGTTTAAAGGTTTCAGGCTTGTTTTTTTTTAAACCAGATTATGTTTCGTGTTTCTTACTTCTGTAAAAGAATCACTGAAACTTTGTGACTCAGGTAAACGACTGAAGTACCACATTGAGAAACTAAACACAAGCAAACATGAAAAAGAAACCAAATCTATGTGCTCAGAATGATCCATCCATTTACAAGGTATTATACTTAAACCATGGGCTGCATTTAAAGATCTGTGGGCAGACGGAGCTCTCTGAAGTTCATGCCTGGCAACTGAAAGGTTGCCACCAAATCTCTGGTCGCTTCAGAGGGACTGTCCCTGTAACTAATGTACAATATTGTCATATTAAGTAAGAACGACAGAGCTGCTAAATGACAGATGTGTGAATTCATGTTTAATGGGGATTGTCATTGTGATTCAGGGATGGGAGGGAAACATTTGGCACAGTCGTCCGTCTTTAAAGGTGTAAAAAGTACACACATTACACACAAAAAAAACAAAAAACAAATGGTGTAGATACAAAGTAACACACTGAAATAGACAGAATTAGTATACTTGTACTCCAATAATCTTTATTTACAACTTCAAAAAAATTGTTTTTTAAAGTGCATGGCAAACATTTTACTCCAAACCAAACCAAAAAATACTTAAGTGAAAGTAAAAAAGTATCCACATTTAATTGTACTTTTACAAGTACAATTGTAAAAATTTTCACTCAGAATTTCAAATTTGCAAATTTCACAAGTAGAGATTTTCTCCTTTAGTATATTTGATAAATGTAAATATGAAAATACATCTGAAAAAACTTCCCTATTTTCTCGTTGTTCTGCCTATGTAAGACTCTAGATCACAGCAGATGTTAAACTGAAACCAACCTAAATATATTTTCAGCTATAATTAGAAGCAGAAGATTTTACTGTGGTTTGATATTTGAATATAGTTACTTTTTAAACTAACAACGAAGACCGATCTTGATCCCCACTTGACTCAGGTTTATTGACTTAAGAGCTTTGGGACCGGTAAACTGTTAAATAGATGATGGCTGGGAAAAGCACGAACATTATTCAGAACTTCTCCTTTTGTTATCCACTGAAGAAAGCCATACAGGTTTTAAATGACAGTGGTGGTTAATTTTACAGCATCTTTATAACCATTCTGTTTAATATTCTTCTAAAAGAAAATACTGCCGTATCTCTAAAATATATTTCACTGGGTGTTTAAATAAAGGTCAAGTTAAACTGACGTTGCACTTCTGATAATCCTACGGTTTAATTTGCATTGAGCTGATTTCCACTGTTTAAATTCACCTAAACACAGAATGATACTAAAAGAAAAATAAATTATTTCAGCACCTGTCATTAAAGGGACAATCCCACAACCACAGCTCTCTAATATCTGACAAATGACAAAACACAAAAGGTTTTTATTCACTTGAACTGATTAATGGCTAAAGAGGTAAACGTACTATCTTGTACAAACAACAACAACAAAACTAAAAAAAAAAAAAAAGAAAAAAAAAAAGAACTGATACAGTCAAACCAAAATGTACTCAGACACCTTCAACATTTCTTACATTATCACAGTTTATTCGCTATAGTTTAGAACATGGTAATAAAATATGACAAGAACTCAAGAGTTAAACTGTGTCAGAACAATTCATCTTGATAATGTCAGATAACTTTGATAGAAAGGTATGTAACAAAACATGGTCAGGTCAAAGTGTCAAATCTAATTTTTGGTCCCAAATATATATCAATTTTACTGGTAGTCCACTGTATGGAGAATTTTTTACTTTATTTTGCTATCCTCACTTACATAAACTGTAGTGTCCTGCATCCACTAGAGAAGGGGGGGGGGGGGGGGGGGGTTATATCTGGTGTCTGAATAATTTTTGGTTTGACTGTAAATGCCCAAAACTAAAATCTCGTAAAAAAAAATAAAAATAAAAATAATAAATAAATAGATAAAATGTCAAAGAGAGAAAAAAAATCTTGTATAAAAAAACCTAAATAAATAAATACCTGAAAGTAAAACTATACCACCTTGTTTAAAAAACAAAACAAAACAAACAAACAAAAAAAAAAAAAACCTTAAAAACAATAACTGATAAATGGGCAAAACTAAAACTATCTTGTTAAAACAAACAAACAAAGAAGTGAAAGTAAAACTCAATATATACACAATGATCAACAAACATTTGAGGAACTTAGTACCATGTTAAACACATGGCTGTTTACAGTCTGCACAGACTCTCCATTTTTGTTTTGGCCATGAATCATAAACAGTTAGATTACAGACCAGCTACAGACAGTGCAAGTTACCAAAAAAAAAAACCCCACCACACAATGAGATTGTCATTTTTTTTCATATTCAATGCCATAGAGGCTCCGTGGGGGCTTTTCACAACTAATAATTGAGTTTCTCAAGTTTTATTGAAAGCATGACCTTTTAGACCCACTATTTACAGTGCTTGTCTGGATTATGTAGTTTCGGGGTAGAATAAAACGTTTGTTCCTTTTGAAGTGAGACACACATGACTCAAATGCTCTAAATTTGAACTCGAATCCTTAGCTTCAGCTATCCTTATTGTAATGAGTCCACTTCTGGGAATAAGCAGCTGAAGGGAGAGCTGTGAATCATTTCTTATGCCGTCTCCTAAATATTCCCTCTGTGCTGCTACTTCATTTTAAACACTTGCTTTATCTTGGTAAGTAGATGAAAACTGTTGTGGCAATGGATGTCTAGACTTTCCCCACAAGCTTTTGCTACTTGGCCACATGCGAGACAGATGTCATATATCATATCAGTTGCCATATCAAAGCTTGATCTTTTCTGCCAGGCTGTAGTAGGAATACACCTGTCCCATGTCCTACTTTAAAAGAACTAATTCACATCTGGTATAAACACCTTGAAAAACACTTGAAATGATGAATGGTTTCACTTAGTTTTCTTTCGTGATTCAGTTTGTTTGATTTTTATAACCATATTTTGCAATATATATATATATATATATATATATGAGATACAAAAACCATAATAATACATTTGAATAAATATTCAAAAATTTTAAATATTTTATTTTTTTCATAAATATTCTACATTATTTTTTTTGTAGAACATGTAGAATATGTAGAACCGTGATTATTTAATCATTATTCAAAATTGTAAATCTTATTTAAAACATTCAATTTCAAAATATTTCAAAAATAATTATTGAAAACAACAATTCAAACATTACACATTATCAAAATATGAACCTATTATTTTAAAAAGAAATAAACATTAATCAAATCTATAATAAAGTAAATTAAACATTATTTTCAACATGTGCAATATTTTAAACATTTCAAAAATAATTTATTGAAAATAATTAGTGCTGGGCAATGATTAATCACATCCAAAATAATTTTTTTTGTTGATATATGTGTGTGTGTGCTGTGTGTGTATATATATATATAGATAGTATCTCACAAAAATGAGTACACCCCTCAACTATTTTAGTATATCTTCTCAAAGGACAATACTATAGAAATGAAATTTGGATATATTTTAGAGTAATCAATGTGCAACTTGTATAGCAGTAAAAATTTTATGTCCTCTGAAAATAACTCAACATACGGCCATTATTGTCAAAAAAGCTGGCAACAAAAGTAGTGTTGTTTTTGGCAGCCTGTTTTAATTTTAGTTTTAGTCTAGTCTTTGTGTGAAGCTGTCATTTTAGTTTTTATTAGTTTTAGTCACGTTCATACTCCTTTTAGTCTAGTCAAGTTTTAGTCAACTAAAAGTCTGAGCATTTTAGTCTTATTTTAGTCAGAATTATCCAGGACTATTTTCGTCTAGTTTTAGTCGACGAAAACTGATGACATTTTCGTCTAGTTTTAGTCAATAAAAACTGATAACATTTAGTCTAGTTTTAGTCAATGAAAATTGTATTTTAGTCTCTTTTTA